>CM074289.1:746179-873679 GCA_037194245.1 Opsariichthys bidens
AGTTTATATCTCATAATTCTGACTTTTCTCAATATTGTCAGTTTATATGTCATAATTCTGACTTTTCTCAATATTTTCAGTTTATATCTCATAATTCTGACTTTTCTCAATATTGTCAGTTTATATCTCATAATTCTGACTTTTCTCAATATTGTGAGTTTATATCTCATAATTCTGACTTTTCTCAATATTGTCAGTTTATATCTCATAATTCTGACTTTTCTCAATATTGCGAGTTTATATCTCATAATTCTGACTTTTCTCAATATTGTGAGTTTATATCTCATAATTCTGACTTTTCTCAATATTTTCAGTTTATATTTAATAATTCTGACTTTTCTCAATATTGTGAGTTTATATCTCATAATTCTGACTTTTCTCAATATTTTCAGTTTATATTTCATAATTCTGACTTTTCTCAATATTCTGAGTTTATATCTCATAATTCTGACTTTTCTCAATATTTTCAGTTTATATTTCATAATTCTGACTTTTCTCAATATTGTGAGTTTATATCTCATAATTCTGACTTTTCTCAATATTGTGAGTTTATATCTCATAATTCTGACTTTTCTCAATATTATGAGTTTATATCTCATAATTCTGACTTTTCTCAATATTTTCAGTTTATATTTCATAATTCTGACTTTTCTCAATATTGTGAGTTTATATCTCATAATTCTGACTTTTCTCAATATTGTCAGTTTATATCTCATAATTCTGACTTTTCTCAATATTTTCAGTTTATATCTCATAATTCTGACTTTTCTCAATATTGTCAGTTTATATCTCATAATTCTGACTTTTCTCAATATTATGAGTTTATATCTCATAATTCTGACTTTTCTCAATATTGTGAGTTTATATCTCATAATTCTGACTTTTCTCAATATTATGAGTTTATATCTCATAATTCTGACTTTTCTCAATATTTTCAGTTTATATTTCATAATTCTGACTTTTCTCAATATTGTGAGTTTATATCTCATAATTCTGACTTTTCTCAATATTGTGAGTTTATATCTCATAATTCTGACTTTTCTCAATATTGTCAGTTTATATTTCATAATTCTGACTTTTCTCAATATTGTGAGTTTATATCTCATAATTCTGACTTTTCTCAATATTGTCAGTTTATATCTCATAATTCTGACTTTTCTCAATATTTTCAGTTTATATCTCATAATTCTGACTTTTCTCAATATTATGAGTTTATATCTCATAATTCTGACTTTTCTCAATATTGCGAGTTTATATTTCATAATTCTGACTTTTCTCAATATTGTGAGTTTATATCTCATAATTCTGACTTTTCTCAATATTTTCAGTTTATATCTCATAATTCTGACTTTTCTCAATATTGCGAGTTTATATTTCATAATTCTGACTTTTCTCAATATTATGAGTTTATATCTCATAATTCTGACTTTTCTCAATATTTTCAGTTTATATTTCATAATTCTGACTTTTCTCAATATTGTGAGTTTATATCTCATAATTCTGACTTTTCTCAATATTGTGAGTTTATATCTCATAATTCTGACTTTTCTCAATATTATGAGTTTATATCTCATAATTCTGACTTTTCTCAATATTTTCAGTTTATATTTCATAATTCTGACTTTTCTCAATATTGTGAGTTTATATCTCATAATTCTGACTTTTCTCAATATTGTGAGTTTATATCTCATAATTCTGACTTTTCTCAATATTGTGAGTTTATATCTCATAATTCTGACTTTTCTCAATATTTTCAGTTTATATCTCATAATTCTGACTTTTCTCAATATTATGAGTTTATATCTCATAATTCTGACTTTTCTCAATATTGTGAGTTTATATTTCATAATTCTGACTTTTCTCAATATTGTGAGTTTATTTCTCATAATTCTGACTTTTCTCAATATTTTCAGTTTATATCTCATAATTCTGACTTTTCTCAATATTGCGAGTTTATATTTCATAATTCTGACTTTTCTCAATATTATGAGTTTATATCTCATAATTCTGACTTTTCTCAATATTTTCAGTTTATATCTCATAATTCTGACTTTTCTCAATATTGCGAGTTTATATTTCATAATTCTGACTTTTCTCAATATTATGAGTTTATATCTCATAATTCTGACTTTTCTCAATATTTTCAGTTTATATTTCATAATTCTGACTTTTCTCAATATTGTGAGTTTATATCTCATAATTCTGACTTTTCTCAATATTATGAGTTTATATCTCATAATTCTGACTTTTCTCAATATTTTCAGTTTATATCTCATAATTCTGACTTTTCTCAATATTGCGAGTTTATATTTCATAATTCTGACTTTTCTCAATATTATGAGTTTATATCTCATAATTCTGACTTTTCTCAATATTTTCAGTTTATATTTCATAATTCTGACTTTTCTCAATATTGTGAGTTTATATCTCATAATTCTGACTTTTCTCAATATTATGAGTTTATATCTCATAATTCTGACTTTTCTCAATATTTTCAGTTTATATCTCATAATTCTGACTTTTCTCAATATTGTGAGTTTATATTTCATAATTCTGACTTTTCTCAATATTGTGAGTTTATATCTCATAATTCTGACTTTTCTCAATATTTTCAGTTTATATCTCATAATTCTGACTTTTCTCAATATTTTCAGTTTATATCTCATAATTCTGACTTTTCTCAATATTGTGAGTTTATATTTCATAATTCTGACTTTTCTCAATATTGTGAGTTTATATTTCATAATTCTGACTTTTCTCAATATTGTGAGTTTACATCTCATAATTCTGACTTTTCTCAATATTTTCAGTTTATATCTCATAATTCTGACTTTTCTCAATATTATGAGTTTATATCTCATAATTCTGACTTTTCTCAATATTGTGAGTTTATATTTCATAATTCTGACTTTTCTCAATATTGTGAGTTTATATCTCATAATTCTGACTTTATAACTCACAATTGCAACTTTATTTCACTCAATTCTGAGGGAAAAAGTCAGAATTGTGAGATAAAAACTCACAATGATCTTTTTTGTGTTTGTTTCACACTTATTAGTATTCCAAAGTATTCTAAAGTATTTAGATGAAGTGACTAATCTTGAGTAATGTAACGAAATACATTACAAATGACTTTTTAAAGCATGTATTTTGTAATCTGTAGTGAAACACATTTCAAAAGTAACTGACCGATAAGGTTTTAACAATTCTATATAATTCCATGAGAACAATTGCCACGATAACAACAGACAAAAATAAACAGTTGAAAGATTTCTTTCCAGCTCATGAATGATAAAAACATGGACAGCCAATCAGAATCCATCCTTTAGAAAATGTAAAGTCATTAAACTCATGGAAAATAACTGCAAAAAGTCGAACCAAACATGTTTTATCCAGTAAAAGGACATTTTCCTCTTGAGTGCGGTGGTTACCCAGTAGACACGGCTCTGCAGTGTTATTTAGAAACTTTTAAATGCCCCAATTATGTAAATTACACAGAGATTACTTATCATGATTACAGTAATGGCGAGGTGAGACGGCTCGCATATTTTGCATGTTAATGGTCTCTGTCCGTTTTTTGTGCGGTGAATCACTGAGCAGGTAAATCGATATTTTGACTTTCGCCGGTGGATTTTTTTCTTCCCTCTTACAGGAGAAATGCCGTAATGGAGGTGGACTGTAAATAAGCGGAAGGCCTTCTTGACAAATGAATCCATTAACATTTCCCTGTGTCGCCTGGCAAGGAGACTCGCCGTTTATGGGGCAGAAAAAACAGGCCTGTAAATCTGACCGGCTGCCCGTGAAGATCCACGCGGAGGCCCGAAACCGTCCCGCCCATGATGCAGCACTTTATCTGCCTCGGAAATGGCATCTTTATCTGCCTAAATTAAGTTTTGATTCCTTGCCACATACGGTGCCGCAAATCACTTTTAACGCCGATATCAAGAGCGGCACTAAAGTTGGCCCGTGGCCATGAAAAACGGCTTTTTATTTTGTAGCATCCTCTGTTGTTCCCGGCCCGGATTTAACCCCTGCTGCTCTGCATATTTCGTGGGCATAATCTATCACGGAAAGGGCGGTGGACGCTCTAAAAAGGGATTGAGACAAGGTTTATGGGCAGAATAAATTTCCAATTTAAATGTGATTTTAGCACCGTGTGTCAGAGAAGGATTCCCTGACTTCTGTTTCACTTCATAACACCAGCCTGAACTCGGCGCTTTAGAGATTGATGGAGTTTTTTTCCAAGGACGCCCATCATTCACTCGGACGGTTAATGTCTTTGTTAACGGAGGAGAAGAGCTGTCGCGACGATGACTGACGGGCCTTTCATCATTAGCGCACGCTGAGTGACAGTTTTTGGGCGAAAGCCCAGGTGAGTTTTTGTTGAGGTTGTGGTTTAACCCTCTGAGGCCCCTCATTTTTGGGACAGGGTTCCTTTCAGCATGATCAATGTAATATATTTTTGTTCAATAGTATTTTTTCTTTTTCGTTGTGTGTTTTGAAAGAATTGTATGGTACTCATTAATATTTATGAAATGATTTTAATCAATTTGAAAACAATGAATGCCGTATTTTATTTCATTGAAATGGAGACCAGGTGCACTTTTTTTGTGAAATCGTGGCTGATTTCTCCATTGTATTTGCGTATTTTTCCCCCCATTTCCTATGACGGTCATTTGTGTCCACAAAGACCACAAGTGTGACTATATTTCTGTTAAAACCACTTCGAATCGTGCCCTCGATTTGTTTGTGAGTTCACATAAGTTCCATAAAAGTTTCTGACCATTTTTTCAAATTTCGAAACATAAATGTTTTTGGTCAGAAGTGACAGAAGAAGCTGTTTCATTCTCAATCTGTTTGTCATCAGGGTTTAGATTTGACATCAGTGACGATTCAACTTGGCCATATTACAAGGCATCATCTGAAAGTCAACATAATTATTATTATTTCTTGTTCATACGCTCTAAAAAATGATGGGTCAAAATGACACAAGTTGGGTTGAAAATGGACAATCCCAGCAATTTGAGTTGTTTTAACCCAGTGAATGGTGTTTTTTTATGCCAGCAATTGGGTTGTTTTAACCCAGCGAATGTTTTTTTTAACCCAACGATTGGGTTGTTTTAACCCAGTGATTGGGTTGTCTTAACCCAGCGAATGTTTTTTTTAACCCAACGAATGGGTTGTCTTAACCCAGTGATTGGGTTGTCTTAACCCAGCAAATGTTTTTTTAACCCAGTGATTGGGTTGTCTTAACCCAGCAAATGTTTTTTTTAACCCAACGATTGGGTTGTCTTAACCCAGCAAATGCTTTTTTTAACCCAACGAATGGGTTGTCTTAACCCAGTGATTGGGTTGTTTTAACCCAGCAAATGTTTTTTTTAACCCAATGAATGGGTTGTCTTAACCCAGCGAATGTTTTTTTTTTAACCCAACGATTGGGTTGTCTTAACCCAGTGATTGGGTTGTCTTAACCCAGCAAATGTTTTTTTTAACCCAATGAATGGGTTGTCTTAACCCAGCGAATGTTTTTTTTTTAACCCAATGATTGGGTTGTCTTAACCCAGTGATTGGGTTGTCTTAACCCAGCGAATATTTTTTTTAACCCAACGAATGGGTTGTCTTAACCCAGTGATTGGGTTGTCTTAACCCAGCGAATGTTTTTTTTTAACCCAACGATTGGATTGTCTCAACCCAGTGATTGGGTTGTCTTAACCCAGCAAATGTTTTTTTTAACCCAGTGATTGGGTTGTCTTAACCCAGCAAATGTTTTTTTTAACCCAATGAATGGGTTGTCTTAACCCAGTGATTGGGTTGTTTTAACCCAGTGATTGTGTTTTTAACCCAGCGATTGGGTTCTTTTAACCCAGCTATTGGTTTGTTTTAACCCAGTGAGTGGGTTGATTTATCCCAGCAATTGGTTTTTTAACCCAACGAATGGGTTTATTTAACCCAGCAATTGTGTTGTTTTAACCCAGTGGTTGGGTTAAATGTTTGCCCAACCTGCTGGGTAGTTTTATTTAACCCAACTGTTGTTTAAAAATTATTGCTTGTTTAAAATGAACCCAAAGTATGTAGGAAATTAAAATGTTTTTTTTTAAGTTTAAACAATAACAATTAAACAATAAAGAATTATTAAATTGCTCATTAATAAATATTCACCTTTTGATTATCATTGTTAACCTCTAGTTATAAATTTTTAATTTCCAACGTATTTTGGTTTCATTTGAATACAGTAATTTAAAAAAAATAAAAAATAAAATAGTTGGGTGAAATTAAACTGCCCTGCACATTGGGCACACATTTAACCCAACTGCTGGGTTAAAACAACACAATCGATGGGTTTGTCCATTTCCACCCTACTTGTTTTGTTTTTAACCCAGCATTTTTTAGAGCGTAATTTTGTTCCGTCAACAATTCACTGCATTACAACTGAGTTGAACTGGTGAAGTTTGCATCACTGATTCTGTTTTGTAATGTGCAGCTGCTCTGAAACGATCTGTACACGATAGAAATCGCCTAAAGGTGACTTGACGTGACTATTTTTCTTAGTTCTTGATATCTATTTGACAGGTGAATTTACACCCAAAACTTTGGAGTTTAACTCAACACACGACCTTTGACATTTAAAAGCTTTTAAAAGTTATGATGTGCATTTCACGTCGCTTTTCTCCTGCTGTCCGTGACCCATCAGAAGCCATTTCTGGATCGACACCCATGTGAGAATCGCTGCTAAAACACGACGAATCTATTGGTTGCCGCTGTTCTCGTCTGATTAATATCAGCCCAATTAATAAAAGCATAATGGATTCTTAACAGTTTTACCGCCATATCAATAAAAACTTCCTTCCCGCTAAATGGGGCATATGCAAAGAGCCCTAAATGCTTTATTTATGCATGAATGTCAGGCCCATCTGAATTAATTCAACTTTCTCCCTCTTAGGTCTACGGCCGGCCATTCGTTACTGAAGAACTGGACGAGCTCATGTGACATTACAATGTGCTTTCGGTACAGAATTTGTTAAAGGGCCATTCGCTTGAAATATCTGCACTGACAGTAAAATACCAACCAGAGCCATTAGGTTTGAAGCCAAATCAATCTCCTCAAAAAGTACATTACAGCGTCTCGCAAAAGACACATTTATAGAACAGATCGAGAGCATCAATTGTGGAAAAACTTAAAACCCGCCTTTAGAATGAAATGCATCTTTATAATAACAGCAAAGGTCTTAATTCTGTCCTCTAGAGGCTCCATTTCCTTCACTTCTGTTTCTACATCTCAACAAACATTTAATACCAGGAGTAAATCATATATATATATATATATATATATATATATATATATATTCAGGGCTGGGTGGGTTACTTTTAAAATGTATTTCACTACAGATTACAAAATACATGCTTTAAAAAGTCATTTGTAACTAATAAGTGTGGAACAAACACAAAAAAGGTCATTGCAAGTTTTTATCTCTCAATTCTGACTTTTTTTTCCCTCAGAATTGTGTGATATAAAGTTGCAATTGTGAGTTATAAAGTCAGAATTATGAGATATAAACTAACAATATTGAGAAAAGTCAAAAATATGTTGATAAATATGATAAATATCTCCCAATTCTGACTTTATAACTTGCAATTGTGAGTTTAAATCTCGCAATTCTGAGAAAAAGAAGTCAGAATTGTGAAACACAAACTCACAATTGTGATGGAAAAACAAACTGTGAGAAAAAGTCGCAGTGACGAGTGAATTTTTGTAAAATTTTTGAAAACTCATATTTTGTATTTTAAATGCGTAACTAAGTTACTTGTTTTTTTTATATATTTTACTTTGTATTATACTTTGTATTTTTGTATTTTTATGTTACTCCCCAACCCTGTATATATATATATATATATATATATATATATATATATTCACATAATTGCATTTACCAAATGCTGTGATTATTAGCATAATCTGTTTCCACGAGTAATAGATAATGTTCTCTCAGGCCCATCAGCAAAAAAAGCAATTTCCCTCCCGCTGGTAATTCAAAGAGAAACGCTATAAGATGTCAGATATTCTCACCGACATCTTTGTTCAATCCACAAAAAACAAGATGAGTCAACGCACCAGTCATGCTTTTGCAAATCTCACTATTATTGCAGCTCATTTTGAGCACTTGATTTAGTTTCTTATTAGGCTCATTTCCTCCTGTTCTCAGTTTGATTGAAAATAAAGTTAAAAGATAAACAATCTATCAGAATGAATGTGATTGTAGTTTATAAACACTGTTCAAACTCCGGGGTTGGTGAATTTAAAAACAAAAATGTTTCTTTTTTATGTTTTTGAGCTCTTCTGCTCACCAAGGCTTTATTTATTTGATCAAAAATATAGTACAAAAATAGTAAAATATTATTCCAATGCAAATCAGCAGTTTTCAATGTGAATATATAGTGAAATATAATTTATATCTAGCGATCAAAGCTGAATTACTCCAGTCTTCAGTGTCACATGATCCTTCAGAAATCATTCTGATATGATGATTTGATGCTCAAGAAACATTTATGATTATTATCACTTCAGGTTTCTTTAATATATATAATATATACTATAATATCCAGATAGATAGATGTCCACCTATAAGGGCACCCAATGCAGTCCATCGTTACGCTCGATTTAACCAGCAGTTATGAGGGATTACAGTCCAAATAACTCTGTAAATGTGGAAGAATAAAGGGATGTTGCAGCTCCTCACTGGGAAGAGTAAGGAGAGGAAATGATGTCACGGTGTGTCACCTCTGGAGCTGAACGAGCGCGGTGGGTGACATTAGTCTCAGAGACTCAGTCCATGTTCTTTTCCCAGCTCTCTCGGGGCTGTTTTTCTTTCGGGCCGGGATGGGAATAGGTCATCAAAGCGGGTTCATAAAAACGGCCCAAAAAATCGAGATATTACAGAGCTGAACCTCGGGGTGAGAGGGAATTAAGTCAATGTGAGCTATTGTTGCTGTTTGCTGACGGAGACCTCTGACATTTTGATATTACTTTGGAGCATTGTATCATTTCCAAGTCGTGAGGCTAAAAAAACATCCAAGACATAAAAAATATATGTCGTTTTTGAAGAGATGGACAACATGCGGTACGATTTAACAGCACACACTTTAAAAAATACTGGGTTAAAAACAACCTTAGTAAATGGACAAACCAATTGGGTTGTTTTAACCCAGTGGTTGAGTTAAGTGTTTGACCCAACCCAACCCAACCCAACTGTTGTTTAAAAATTACTATATGCCTGGATTAAAATGAACCCAAAATCGTTTGGAAATTAAAAATCAGACGTAATTACTAGAGCAAACAATAATAATCAAAAGGTGAACATTTATTCAATATTTATTGAACATATTAAACACCTACTTGGGGTTCATTTTAAGCGAGCAATACAACAATTTTTAAACAACAGTTGAGTTAAATAAAACTACCCAGCAGGTTGAGCAAATATTTAACCCATTCGCTGGGTTAAAACAACCCAATTGTTGGGTTTGTCCATTTTCAAGCCAACTTGTGTTGTTTTTAACCCAGCATTTTATCGAGTGTTCACGGTTTGAGAGATCTGAACCAGATATTTCCATAATATTTATAAAAAATCAATGAAACTGACATCCGGTTCCGAAGTATGGATGGGATTTGGTTTGAAGTCAACCTCTAACAAACACATAAAAGACAAAAAGAATGCGATTTTTTTATTTTCATTGGTTATGAGTTGATGCAAATTAATAAATTACTTAAAAATCAGAAACGGTTACAATAGTTGAGTTAAATAAAACCACCGAGGCAGGTTGGGTCAAACATTTAAATCATTCGCTGAATATTTTGTGAACAACTTTGTTTTTAACAGCACTTTTTAGAGTGTATGCGGTGTATTTTTCCTCCCCAGTGTACTGTTTCCATTGTGGCCAAACAAAAGCCCAACAAAGGGATAGTTTGACCACGGAAAGTCATGGCAGAGCCTCGGAAGACGCCGTGTACTCGGAATTCCTCGCATGAGATTACACACGCAGGCCACCCATGATGTTAACCACCACCCCAGTAAATGGGTTTTCTGAGTTGTCACTCACCAAGATTAAAGGCGGTATGATTCTACTCGCAGATCTCCTGCTGTAAACAGCGTTACGTCCGTGACCTCTAAACATTACATAATATTTACAGAGGCTGAAAATGTGAAGATGAATAAATCAATTGGAAAAACATGGCAAGAGTGTGTCTTTAGTGACCATGCATTATAAAGTGCAGTTTATGGAAAAACTGTTTATTTTACTGGCCATTTAGCAGACGCTTCATCATGTGAAGAGCACGAACTGCCTTCTTGAAGAAACCCGAGGTTAAGTGTCTCGCTCCAGGGCGCAACGGTGATCGAGTCGGACTGGAATGTCGACAGCTCTCCGGTTTCTAGGTCACTCCACCTGAGGTTGAACCCGCACCACTGAAGTCGGCAGCCCGGATCCTTAACCATTAAGCCGTGACATCATACGTGAACACCTGCAGATAGAGGCTCTTATCGCGGGCTCAGACGGCGGGCTCGGCACACGGGCCGCGGGATTTGCGAGCTCGCTTCGGTTATCGTGGTTTGTGGTTTTCTTCCTGTCATAATTATCGATCATGCCTTCTGACAAGAGAGCATGTTTTGGGCAATTAGCAGGGCTAAATGAATAACAGGAGGGCAGTGATAAGCAAAGCAAATGTACTTAAAGGTTTTGCTGATTAGATTCCAGAGAGGTTTGTTTTCCTCTTGTTCACTCGGAGTCACGGATCAGAACCAAGAGTAAAACATTAACTACAATAAAGTCATTTTCAAAGCTCACTGTGTGCATTATATACATCTGAAGTCAGAAACATGTCATATTGACAACGGCAAATCTCCATACTAACCACTTTTGCAAAATGAAGATAATAATATTGTTTGTGTGTGTATTTATGTATATATAGTCATACTGCAATACTGTAGAAAGAGGGTCAATATATGTGTTTATGTGTATATATATATATATATATATATATATTTATACTGTATGTGTGTGCATATGTATGTATATACATATCTACACACATCTATCAATCTAAATATAGCCTATATATGCTTATATATGTTTATATACAGTATATATATATATATATATATATATTATGTGTGTGTGTGTGTGTGAGTATACGTATGTAGTTGTTACGTCTGACCCTTGTGTGCATATTTAAGTATGTATGTGTAAATATATATATTTATGTAAATATATTTATATATATGTATATATATATGTACACACACATATATACTGTATATAAATATACATATATATGTAAATATATTTATATATATATTTATATACATACACACACAAATATACAGTATATAAACATACATATATATGTAAATTTATTTATATATATATATACACACACACACATATATACTGTATATAAACATACATGCATATATGTAAATATATTTATATATATGTATATATATATATACACACAAATATACTGTATATAAACATACATATATACATATATATGTGTGTGTGTGTCCACGTTTTTTTTGATTTATGTGTATAATGTCCTGGGTATTACACTGGCTTTACAACGTAAACATGAAATATGAAGACATTTCATGCGTCCTCATATTTCAAATGGCTTTAAAAACAAACTAAACAATGTTTTATTACAAATGTAAAAATGCTGAATGTTTTCTGTGATGGACAGAATGTACAGTTTGTATAGTACAGGGTTAGGGTGATATATATATATATATATCATATGTATCATTTAATATGTGCTGAATTTCATGCAGAAAATGACGAAAACAAAACATAATAAAAGAACATAAATGCCGAGTGACAAGAACAGCTTCTCAGCATCCCATTAAAGCTCATTTGATAAAAACACCCAACCATCGTCCGTCGGATCGAGGTGAACATCCGCTCCGCGCTCCCGCACCTGGTTTTCTTCACACTAAAGTCGGTGCGCATTCGGATTGGCTGGAGCGGCGATGGCTCGCGCGGGGATCGCGCGCCTCTTCAACTCTCCATCAGAAGGCGGGGAGCGCGCGCTGGAGGAACTTCACTGACAGACGCCGATACTGAACATGAACTCACCTCAGGAGAGCTGATCTTTTTTTTTTTTACCTGTTAACGGCTAATTTACCGAATTTCGCGAAGCCTTGAGAGAAAAACTGCACGGAGGAGGACAAACTGAGGATATTTAATCCCAAACATATGTGTTTGACGGGCGTTGGTGGCCGCTGTCTGTCAGAAGAGCGCTGAGGTAAAATCCAACGGATCCAGTCAGCATTTCCCCCGCAAATAACCGACTCTCCGCCACAGTCTCTGAATTGTTGGTTTCCCTCTGAACAAACCTCTCCAGAGGCTTCCCTGATTATTTCACCTGACGGCGGATTTTTGCCTCTTTTCGACTGTTTATATGATGGGAAGAAGTCAAAAGACTGCGAAAAGAGATCGAGGCGGATCGGGATTCTTACCGCAGATGATCACTGTGTTGATTTTTACTATTTTATCGCTCATCGCTGCGGCTCAAGGTAAGAAAAACCCTTCAGTTTTTTTGCTTTTCTCGAACTGCAGGTGAACATATCGATCCGTATCGATGACTGAAGTTTGCTGAGATAAAGTTACTGGTCGGATCACTGCAATCTTTGCGTATGAAAAGTTGTCAAACAGATCCGTCTTCACAAATAGACGCGCGCGCGCGGTTTCAGTGAATAATGAGTGTTTGGGGGAATTAATTTTCTTAGATGATCAATTTCAATATTTCGTCTTTTATGTAAATTACGCGATTAATGTCGGTATTTTTGTCGCTGAAGTTTTATTATTGCCTCTTTTGCCATCGAATCTCGTGTGTGTGGATGATTGACGTGAGCTCATAGTGAGGTCATCACTCGAGAAAACTTGTGCGACTGAACAAAAGCACGAGTGTTTGAATCACAGCAGAAATGTTTAGATCTTTACCTTCCCGAGTGAATGAAGACATTTCTGTTGCGTTTTCTGCGTTTGACGGATTTGTTTTTTGCTGTAAATCAGCTGTGGTGTTTTTTTTGTTGAGTATAGGATGTATGTGTGTATGCATTTATGTGTCTATATATGTATGTATGTGTGTATGCATTTATGTGTCTATATATGTGTGTATGTGTGTATGTATTTATGTGTCTATATATGTATGTATGTGTGTGTGTATTTATGTGTCTATATATGTATGTGTGTGTGTGTATTTATGTGTCTATATATGTATGTGTGTGTCTATATATGTATGTGTGTGTGTATTTATGTGTCTATATATGTATGTGTGTGTGTGTGTATATATTTCAATTAGGGACTAAGTTCAAAATGTAGAGCTTCCAAACGATATGCAATTTTTCATGCATGCATAAAGTTGGATTTTGTTTGCATTTTTGTTTAATGGTCCCCCATCTCAGCTCTATATGGCCGTGAGAGATTTATAGAGTGAATTTAGGTTGATTGGGACACTTTTTGCCTTATTTTATAGCCCTGTCACAAAATGCAAACGTTCCGTTTCTTTGTGAGTGTTTTGAGGAAATCAGAAAAACAGGGACAACTGCATTGCTTGCATTTGGAAATATCACTCACGGCCTCATTCTGCATGTGAAAATGCTGCTCATTTCATATTTATGAAGCGTTTGAATTTACCCAAAGTCCCAGTTTCTATTAAGAGTAAAATAAATATTTATTTTGATTATTTTGTTATTGACTATTTCAGAGCTGCATGCTTTGATTGCATTATAATGAACTAATTAAATGAATTTTCCTCTGGGCACAACATGGAGAGTTAAAAGTGCTTCCTCTACGGTGAAGATGCTTTCAAGTTCGTGTTTGTGGCGTATCTCAGATACGCCGATGCCGTTTTCCTTCTGAAATGTGTCCGTTCGGTGCAGTGGAGTGTGGGGACTCCATTAAAGGGATTTCACTGAATAATTGTCGAGTAAGTAAACAGGCAGCCATGTTTCTGACACGGAGGGATGGCACAAAGACCTCCTTGCTCGTGAAAACCTCCTCCGAGCGGCGTTTGACATTGACTTTAACCCTCCCTCTGTGGTTTACATGCAGGTGGACTGGATTCTACTGATCTTGTATTTTTGGACATCACTTATTCTGTTCTGTTCTAAATTATATATTACTTTATGATTTGAAAAAGTGCAGTGCTCCAGGCTCATACTGCAGTTCCCCAAAAAAAACCCGTCAGGAATCGGATTGTTAGAAACCCTATCCAGTCTAGCAAAACCTCCCTCGACAATTGTGCATAGTTAATGAGAAACAAGGAAAGGATGAGGAAAAACTATCCCGCTCCAGTGTCTGAAGGGCATCGCAGGATGACATAAGCCCGATTCCAAAAGCCCTCGGAGGCCAATGCCATTGACTGTAATGGGAACACGAACCAAGTCTCTCTGTGTCCATTAAGAAGTCGATATTTAGGGAGAACATTGTTTGCGACTAATTAATGGCCCATAGGTTTTTTGGATACTAATGAGCTACACGTTTCCGGTTCGCATGGGGATCTGAAGAACCTGTTCGCTTCACTCTAAAAAAAGCATTTTGGGTTGTTTTCAACCCAAGGACTGGACAGAACATGTGTTGGGTTATTTAACCCAGCATAATGGGTTGATTCATTTTTAATATAATACGAGTTAAAAAAAAATGTACTTCATACATGAATTTATGTTTATGGATTAACTTCAATCCTTTAAACTTTTTAAAAATTCTACACACAACCACTGGTTTGCGCGATAATTTATTTATTCTTTATCATATTTTAGAATATAGCATATTTTAGGTCTGACCCTGACAAAAACTACCCAAACGCTGGGTTGTTACGTCTGACCCAGGATCTGTTTAACACAAAAACTACCCAAACACTGGGTTGTTACGTCTGACCCAGGATCAGAGTAACACAAAAACTACCCAAACACTGGGTTGTCACGTCTGACCCAGGATCTGAGTAACACAAAAACTACCCAAACACTGGGTTGTTACGTCTGACCCAGGATCTGAGTAACACAAAAACTACCCAAACACTGGGTTGTTACGTCTGACCCAGGATCTGTGTAACACAAAAACTACCCAAACACTGGGTTGTTACGTCTGACCCAGGATCTGTGTAACACAAAAACTACCCAAACGCTGGGTTGTTACATCTGACCCAGGATCTGTGTAACACAAAAACTACCCAAACGCTGGGTTGTTACGTCTGACCCAGGATCTGAGTAACAGAAAAACTACCCAAACGCTGGGTTGTTACGTCTGACCCAGGATCTGTGTAACACAAAAACTACCCAAACACTGGGTTGTTACGTCTGACCCAGGATCTGAGTAACACAAAAACTACCCAAACACTGGGTTGTTACGTCTGACCCAGGATCTGAGTAACACAAAAACTACCCAAACACTGGGTTGTTACGTCTGACCCAGGATCTGAGTAACACAAAAACTACCCAAACACTGGGTTGTTACGTCTGACCCAGGATCTGAGTAACACAAAAACTACCCAAACACTGGGTTGTTACGTCTGACCCAGGATCTGTGTAACACAAAAACTACCCAAACACTGGGTTGTTACGTCTGACCCAGGATCTGTGTAACACAAAAACTACCCAAACACTGGGTTGTTACGTCTGACCCAGGATCTGTGTAACACAAAAACTACCCAAACACTGGGTTGTTACGCCTGACCCAGGATCTGTGTAACACAAAAACTACCCAAACACTGGGTTGTTACGTCTGACCCAGGATCTGAGTAACACAAAAACTACCCAAACACTGGGTTGTTACGTCTGACCCAGGATCTGTGTAGGCTAAACCCAGGATTAATGTAGAAAAAATAACCCAAGATTTTTTAGATTTCAGCTCTTCTGCATGTAAAAAAATTCCCTTTCTTCTCCTTTATCCACCTATTTTTCACTGTCGATGCACTCGGTTTAATTAAGAGTGTGAATTCCCACTTGTTCCCGTGTTCTCTTGGCCCTTTCGAGAGGAGGAGAAGAGAGCGATAAAGAGCAAGTGCCTGAATCAAGTACAGTAAAATCACTGACATCTCCACCACAAGTGGCTGAATATGAGTAAGAGGCGACCGTGAAAGTCAAGAGGCGGATAAAAACCACGCAGTCCGACCCAAAGAACCCTTGACGGCACTCAGACAGGAGACGATCTTGTCATCCTCTTTAGCCGTGTGGATTTGGATGCCGAAGTAGCCCGGCTGTCTATTTGAATATGCAGACCCTTTGCTGATGTGCATAATCCATTCTTGTACATTTGTTTTCATGTAGGCTGCACGCTTTTTCCGCAGGATCGGAGTGTGTCTGTATGCAATGCTCGATCTTTTTTTTTTTAGGCAAACAAAGGCCTTGTTTGTTCTCTTATAATTACGGTTTAAAAGAACGTAGTGCGTCAAAGCGTGAGTTCACTTTTTCCATGCCCGTCCTCTGAGCTTTGTTTATGAATGGGGGGCCTGATGCTTTTATTTGTATAAAATATTTTCAATGCTCGAAAAGAGTGTAAGTGAGAATGTTATTGCGATCATCATTACTCTAACCGCTTCCCTCATTGCCCAACGGTCGGGTCTCACGGGTGCTACTAAGGTTACAGTCATCACGGTTGTTCTCCAAATGCGTTTTTGGAAACACAAAGGCGGTATTGTGCGCTGAGAGGCTACTATACTATGACCTAGTGCCACTGTGTATCGTAATTCCCTCAGGATGCCAGTTTTAGTTGGAGAAAATGACATGTAACGCAGTCACGTGTTAGTGAAGGTAGAGGTCGAGCCAAACGGTGTGTCATCAGAAACTTCTTCGTCGCCTTGTGGGCCGTCAGCATTACATGCTGTTTGTTGGCCTTCCCCCGTGCTGAGGATATTTTTTCGTGATAATTGCTGTGAAAGGCGTGCTGAGGTTGCAGCTCTCTTCCTCTGACGTCACGCGGCGCTCTGGCTGTGTAAAAGATGTATTACAGTATGCGCTCGTCATCGTCTGCGGTGAATTGCGCCGTATCCAGCTGCGCGGGTAGGTGAGCGAGCAAAGTCACGGCAATGACAGCCTCTGTTCGTTGCAGAAAAGTGGAAAAGCGAACGGGGAGTGCAATTAATCACACACTGTCACCCTGTAAACTACAGGGGAAGCATCAAAGTGCAGCGCTGGGTTCTATTATCAGTCCATTAGTGAGATACTTCAAGCATTGCACTGCAGAAGTGACCGACCTGTCTGTCAACAGATCTCTTTAACAGGATGACTCGGCTACACCGTGGTCATGTGTGCGCTTGAATATGGAGTGATGTTACGCTTCTCCTTTAATGTAATGAGTGGCGTTGTGAAATCCAAACCCAAACGCTCAAAGCCTCTTTGTTTTCCACTTACTGCTCGGAGAATCCTCAGTGTCCAATTATAGCTGAGGATCAGAGAAATGTAATTTACAGTCCCTGCTCCTCATGGAGAGGGTAATTGTGATCAGGAAATGGAGAGAGAGAGAGATGAGAGTTATTACCAGTGAAGGGGTTTCACTCAGGGCAGTTATGGAGAGGAGAGTGACGCCTCTTTTTACGGTTTTACGGATAGAGTTCGGTCTTTTGGGAGCGGACGACGCCCGGCCGTAAATGTGCACGACCGCATACTGGACATGCTGGTGTACGGCGCCGCTGTCCGACCGCGCAAAACGTAACATTTTGTTTCATATACGAAGGTCAGAGGGAAAGTGTGTCATTTTTCCAAACTAAACTGTACTTTCCGAAACTTCAACGCAAATAATTATGGCAAGTAAAGGCCCAAGAATGATGATAACTGTAACGATTAAGTTCTAAATATAAATGAAATAACACTTTAACACGGTAACACTTTACCGTAAGTTCCCTTGAAATGCAATGAGAAATACATTTGTTACATTATTTATGAATCTTTTGATGAGGTCATTATTAATTTGTCTACTCTATTAAATAATATTAACATACATTGTAAAAAAAATGTTGGGTTGAAAATGGACAAGCCCAGCGATTGGGTTCTTTAAACCCAACTATTGTTTAAAAATTACTATATGGTTGGCTTAGACCGTTACAATTACTAGAGGAAACGGTAATAATTCAAAGGTGAACATTTAGTAATGAGCAATTTAATAAATGTTTATTGTTGTAATTATTATTTATTAAACTTTCATTTATTAAACATTTTAATAAATGTTAATTTCCATCATACTTTGGGTTCATTTTAAGCAAGAAATACAGTCATTTTTAAACAATAGTCGAGTTAAATAAAACTACCCAGCAGGTTGGGTCAAACATTTTTCCAAACTAAACTGTACTTTCCGAAACTTCAACGCAAATACTCAAGTAAAGGCCCAAGAACGATGATAACTGTAACGATAAAGTTCTAAATATAAATGAAATAACATGGTAACACTTTACCGTAAGGTCTCTTTAGTTAACTAACATGAAGTAACAATGAGAAATACATTTGTTACAGTATTTATTAATCTTTTGATGAGGTCATTATTAATTTGTCAACTCTATTAAATAATATTAACATGCATTGTAAAAAAAAAAAATGTTGGGTTTAAAACAACCCAAGTTGGGTTGAAAATGGACAAGCCCAGCAATTGGGTTCTTTAAACCCAACTATTGTTTAAAAATTACTATATGGTTGGTTTAGACCGTTACAATTACTAGAGGAAACGGTAATAATTCAAAGGTGAACATTTAGTAATGAGCAATTTAATAAATGTTTATTGTTGTAATCATTATTTATTAAACATTTTATAAATGTTAATTTCCAACATACTTTGGGTTCATTTTAAGCAAGAAATACAGTCATTTTTAAACAATAGTCGAGTTAAATAAAACTACCCAGCAGGTTGGGTCAAACATTTAACCCAATTCTCTAGGTTAAAACAACCCAATTCGCTGAGTTAAAACAGCCAATTTGCTGGGTTTGTCCACTTTCAACCCAACTTGGGTTGTTTTTAGAGTGTACAAGATTTTAATAATATATTAGTAAATGTTGAACATTTAAAGTAAGATGAGTAAATGCTTTAGAAGTATTCCACTAATGTTACTAAATGGAACCTGATTGTAAAATGTTTTTTGTAGTGAATCTTAATGCCTTGTGTTGCTGGTTTTTGTTCGAGTCACTGAGGTAGTGATGCATAAAATAAGTCAAATCATATGCGTATCCTTTGTAGTATATTTGAAAAGTCATTATTTCGTTTGCGGCCTTTAGTGGTGCAGAAAATACACGCTTCACCTCTGACCTTCTTAAACGAAGCAGAATGTTGCATCATTTGTCTTGCAACAACACAACAGTCCTGCAGTAAAAGCGTTGTCATTTCGGATGCTTGTTCTTGCATGTTTTTCTCGTCATTGTGGCTTAATAGCAGAACACCGTTTTTTTCCGCTTATTGCTCGCATGGACTGCGGCTATAAAAAGCACACGGTCCCACCAGAAACACTTTGCTTTTAGCTCCGCTGTCGTGTGATGGCTCTCCCTGTAGGCAAAAAGTGGTGTCCAATCAAACAAGATGCCTTCTGGGATATTCTCACAGCATGCACGAGTTTAGCTCTTAAAGCAGAAAAAAAAATCATATCACGGACCCTTAAATGTTCATACGCTACCTGACTATAGAGGCGGTTGAATCCGCATGTCAATCAAAGCTCCACAAAGCCTCTAAAAATGACATTTGCCAAATTATTAGTGTTCTTCGCTAATGCATAACGCTTGTCCGCCAGCCAAACTGACCATTGCATGGACTTTTGTTGTGCATACTGATGTAGAAGTCTTGTGTAATGAAAGGGCCGTGCACCGCTGTTCACCTTAGAGGGAGGCCGGGACAAGCAATCACCGCCCTGCTGGAATCATGGGAACATGAGACCCACGCGTTTCCATTTCCTATCTTCACTTTATCAGCCTCCTGGCTCTGTTATTCTTTAGCTCTGCAGACAGCAGATGAAAGCATAGCACAGATAAATGTTTGTGCTTTCCTGTTTTTATGAGGCTTAAACAAGAACATACATTTACTTGGTACTTTGAGGTTTTTTTCACCGGATTCTGCTTTCCATTAAAGGCCCCATGCAGCCGGAGAGATGATAAGAGGTCAGTGTAAGTCCTACTGTTGACTTGGCAGTAAAGTTGGAGCTCAAAGGGGGACTGGAGGGTCTGGTTCATGATGGGTCATTAGAGAAACACTGCCTCAGGCCAGACTTGATTTTAGTGTGCTAATGCACTGACCTGCAGTTGTCTTTTATTAGCATGGACAGGTGCTTTTGTGAGCAGTCGAGGAGAGTTTGGTTAGTTAACATTAAATGTTGTTCACAAGCAGTTTATTTCTCCACTTTAAACCAAAATAAACAAGCAAAACAACCCAGTTTACCTCGATTAAACTAAACTTACGAGGTTTTTTTTTGACAAAAAAGCGTGGAAAATACCAGTTGCTCAATGTAATCTACAGTTTACACATTCAAAACTACAGAAATTAATACCTGAAATATAAAACCATGCCTCAAATGAATTCAAGTATGTAGCAGGTATATCTAAATGTTTATAATATGGTAACAATTTACAATAAGGTTCGTTAGTTAACATGAACTAATAATGAACTGCACTTCTACAGCATGTGTTAATCTTTGTTAATTTCAACATGTACTAATACATGATTAAAATCTTGTTAGCATTAGTTAACGCTCTGTGAACTAATATGAACGTTAAGGAAGATTAGTAAATACAGTAACAAATGGTTAGTTCATGTTAGTTAATACATTAATGTTTAACTAATGAACGCTATTGTAAAGTGTAAACATTTTTGTAGGCCTTATTTAAGTGAAAAAAGGCATTATTTGCAGATAATTTTGTCAAATATACAATAAATATAATTTTATTTTGCTCTGTTTATCACTCTAGTGTGATTCAGTGTTTAAATAGGAAATTTGTTTTGAAAAAAAATTCTATTTTACGCTATTTTATCATCAAATGTTGGAGTCAATCTGTTTGTCAGCTTGTTTTCTTTGAATTAGGACAGGTTTTGTACTTATTGTTGAAACTGATCGACCGTAGCCCTCGTTGATCTGAGCCTCACTGATTTGAGGATAATCATCTCTGTGCAAAAGAGTACTCAGAATAGTTTGTTCATGAACGTGTGTGTTTGTGCACGGATGCACGAGTATGCACGTATCCGCACACGCAGAGGTCTGAGGCCTTTATTTTTGCAAGCCCACATGTACATATGTGAACATAAACATAATGAACGCATGATGATTTGTTTCTGATTTTCAATGGGCGAATATAAGCGCAGATCAATGAGGCCTACGATTGATCAGTTTCAAAAATAAATACAAAACCTGTCCTTATTAAAAGAAATCAAGTTGACAAAAAGGTTGAATCCAATATTTGGTGATAAAATTGTGTAACAAGAGATTCATAAGCTATTTTTTTTGTAGGCTGGTCATTTTTTGATACGTGTAACTTTGTGTCATTTTGTACAAAATAAAACTATTTCAAAAGAAATTTCCTGGTTAGATATGAAAGCACACTGGAGTGATAAACAGTGAATTTTTTTTTTGATTCCTATTTAATATAATATTGACAATTATCTGTAAATAACGCTTTTTTTTGGGGGGGGGCGGGGCGGGGTGCATAAGCTCAGATCAATGAGGCCTACGATCGATCAGTTTGGAAAATAAATACAAAACCTGTCCTAACTAAAAGAAAACAAGTTGACAAAAAGATTGAATCTAATATTTGGTGATAAAATAGTATAACAAGAGATTTATAAGCTATTTTTTGTGGGGCGGTCATTTTTGATTGAACACAACAAGTGTGCCATTTTGTACGAAATAAAAGCATTTTAAAACCATTTTTTCTAGTTAAACATTAAAGCACGCTAGTGTGATAAACAGTGCATTTATTTTTCATATATTATTTAATATCAATAAAATTTTCCACTAAAAAAATTGAGGCGCATAAACTTCGATCAACGAGGCCTACGATCGATCAGTTCCAAAAATAAATACAAAACCTGTCCTAACTAAAAGAAAACAAATTGACAAAAATATTAAATCCAATATTTGGTGATTAAAATGGCACAACAAGAGATTGTTTTATTTATTTTATTTAATATCGACACAATTTTCCACAACGCTCAGATCAATGAGGCCTGCGATCGATCATCTCCAAAAAGAAATACAAAACCTGTCCTAATTAAAGGAAAACAAGTTGATGTAGCATAATGAGAGATTTATAAGCTTTTTTTTTGTTGTCATTAGCAATGCAATGAGCTAAAAACCCTTTATATTTGGTTTTCAAAGCACACTGCACTATTTAATTCAGCATAAATTAAGCTATTAAAATGTAAATCAATGGTCATTTTTAAGTAATAGTTACCACATGAATATTTCAAGCTGGAAACTTGGGACATTTCTAAGGCCGGTCAATAAAACAACTTTTGTTTTTTAGAGTGTTCTTCAATGCACAGACTCCAAAACCTTTTACTGTTCGAGCTACTTCTTGAAATGTGTTCGACACTTTTTATTTCTTTAGAAGGAAGATGAGTGGAAGGGTCTGGCACCAGACGAGCCCCATTCTCTCCAGAGAGGGAATCCTGCAGGTTATCATTCTCCATTTGGGGATTTTAGACTGATCCCTGCGTCGGTATCGCGCAGCCTATCAGCTCGCCGTCGGACAGTGATGAAGCTCCTCCTGACACATCTTCAACCCGGCCCCAACATGTTTTGTCAGAGAGAATAACTAAACCCAAGGCCCGGCGAGTACAAGCCCTGTCAGATAAAGATGCATGAATACCACGCATTCATCTCTCCAGAATCAATCTTCTGGATAATTCCCCCCATATTTCTTCTTTTTAGTTATCTACAAAACTGCCAAGCGGAGTTTTAAACTGTGTGGGAAAGCTTCAGCGAGTGCGTGTCACAATGTCAATGTTTAATGTTGTTTTTTCGGCCGGTTAAATGAGCTGCTAAATTACAGCCACATATTGTGTGATCCATTCGAGGCGTTTGAGTATGTAGTGCAGAACAAAGTAATGAGAATCTATCTTCGTCGTGCTACTTTCATGATTCACGATCTTTCTCATGTCTCCCGCTTTCATGTTCTGGCGTGGTTCTCTTAATCTTGGTGTGTGTTTGTCTCTGTTTTCCATGTATAAGCAGTTGCTGTGCGTTTGGACCATTAGTTTATCTGCGTGTGATATCACTCGGTAAACCCAAACTCAGCACTTTCATGTTCAGTCACATCTCCGGGCCGTTTCCCCTGGGTCCCGCGAGCCGCGAGTGCTTAACTGGGCCATGCTCGCTGGGGCTAATTTCGTAGGAGCCCGATTGAGAATCGTACAGTAGTAAGTCTCCTTAATGAAGGCTTTCTGCATGACCTGCCGCGCTCGTGCCCGCGGGGAAAAGCTTATCGCAACAATACCAGGATCTCCTACTGGATCGGAGGGCATTGAGATGAACTGCCAAAGACAAGATGGTGTCCATTGAGAGTGCTAAACGGCGTTAATCACGGGGCCCTCAATGAGGACGCTTTACTGCGACCCCAAAACTGCATTTAATTGTGTTCGAATCGTAACAATCACTCAGGTTGGAATCCTCTGATTAAATCTGACCGTTTAAAAAGCCCATTAAAATAGAACCACTGGGATCAGGGGGAAAATTCCGTCTCCTGTGGGCAAAAAATTCCACACTAAACTACAACAACGACAGTTTACCGGCCCAAACGAGGCCCTCCAAACATAGACAGGGAAGGAGATAAATAATATATCCTCTTCTAAAGTGATAGGAACCGTAATGGAAGTGGTGAATGGCTGGAAAAAGTGGCGAGTCAGCATTGCGCCGGGACGAGAAAAGTGAATTTGTGTTTATTGACATGAGTGAAAGCAGACTTCATGCACAAAAGCTTCTGTGACTTTTCAGTGTTAGTTAGGGATGGGCGGCACGGCGGTGTGTTTACAGTGCGTCAGCCAACAGAGAGTCACGTCCGCAGCTGCACAACGTGGAGCATTAATATGGAGTCAAATGATGTCACAGTTTTATGCATATTGGCTATTTTATTATAGTGTGACTTAAAATTTTATAATGTTATTTCTTACTGTTTTAAAGTCTTCTTTAATATAAAAAAATAAAATAAAAAAATGTCTTTTGTTTTCATTTCATTTTAAATCCTCGTCACAAACCAAAAAGATTATTCCTACAGACCTAAAATAAAGAAATGTGTATATATAAAAGAATATATAAATATATATATATATATATATATATATATATATAAATAAAATTATAAATGAAAAAAAAATATATATATATATATATATATATATTATATAATATATATATATATATATATATATATATATATATAAATAAAATAAATTTAAAAAAGTGCATTTTATGTCTATTTTTCTGAGAATTGTTTAAAAAAAAATTAAATATAAAAAAATAAAATAAAAAATAGCTTCATATTTAATATTTTTTTAAAAACATTCTCATAAAAATAGAAATGAAATGCACTTTTTTAAAATTTTTTTATATATATATATAATATATATATATATTTATAAAATAAATTAAAAAAAAAGTGCATTTCATTTCTATTTTATATATATATAATTATATAATATATAATTATATATATACATTTCTTTATTTTAGGTCTGTAGGAATAATCTTTTTGGTTTGTGATGAGGATTTGAAATGAAATGATGAAAAAAAAAAAGATATTTTTTTGTGAAATATTTTATTACCTGGAAATAACTAGAGATATGAAACAATTTTTTAATATGACCCATTTTATTCTCAGTGGAATTCCAGGGTCAGTAACTGTTCCGTGAAACACTGTTACCACGATATAGAGTTACTCACTGCGCGATCCGCTCCTACCGCCCACCCGTAGTGTCGCTGCCATAGTTTGTTAATGTTAATGTGTATGTGCCTGTGCATTCATTATTAACTTGTGACATTTTTAGCTCCATCTGTCTGCAGGATGCAGTTGGCGGCTTCTCTCTGTCAGTCAGGGGTCATAAACTCTGTGCAATAATGAGCGCTGGCTGATTCTCCGTGCATTAAGCGTCTCTAACACACTCTCACGGAAGCGCAGGGATTCGCCCATGACTTGGGAAATGTATCGATTCCTGGCCGAGGGGCACCGGGCGACCCTGCCAGTTTCTGGCTGGCGCTGGACCAGTGAGTTGTTTAAAGGGAACAGCGGCGCGCTCATTCACCAGTCTGAAGTGCGGATTGCCGCCGTTGCCGTTTCAGGGAGTTGTCGGATTTGAATTACAGCCCCTCGAATGCTTTCCTTCAGTAGCCGTTCACATAAATTCTACCTGCTCGCATTTGTGAGAGAACGCGTCAGTAAATCTCGACGTGCTTGTTCTTTCAATAAAGCTGCAAAAGTTCTGCACTTTACTGGTTACATTTTTGTGCTTTATCGTTGTTGTTGTGCGGGAAATGTTTTATTGCACCGCCGTGTTCCAGCGCTCATGTTCTGCGCCAACAAAAGCAATGTTTGGGGCCAAAAAGGAAAAGGAGTAAACAGGAGGACGGATGAGGGAGTCGAGGATAGCAAAACTCTCGGATTTCCTCCCAAACCCAACAAGGCATATTCAGATACATTAAACCGCCGCTATTCTTCATTGGTTTTCTTGCTATTTGTGTATGGTAATCAACCTCAAAGCTCAAAAGCTTGCACATATACAT
Organism: Opsariichthys bidens; assembly: GCA_037194245.1. NCBI lineage: Eukaryota > Metazoa > Chordata > Actinopteri > Cypriniformes > Xenocyprididae > Opsariichthys > Opsariichthys bidens. Next base: position 771,903 of record CM074289.1, read on the forward strand.
GTTTCCTTTTTCATCCCCTTTCCTTGTCATGTGCAAATGATTTTGTGTGGAAATCCGATCTCTTTTGTGCTCCGTTTAGTAGGAACGCAAGAAATAGCAGAGACAGGCCGCGTCTGGTTTCAGCCGATTCCTCATTCTGGCAGTTGTTTCCACACTGGTTGAATTTTAGCGACGTAGGCACATGAAAAATAGGCATGAATATTTACTTTTTTAGCTCTGGGCTTGCGTTTTCTCTCTTGTTTGTTTTCAGTAGTGCCCGACAGGACACGGGATAGTATTTCTACGATCTCTCAAGAGTGTAAACAGCCTGTGAAATAGAAATGAGTGACATTTGAGAGCCAGTCTGAGACTTTTATCTGAAAGGAGTCGACATCGCAGAAAGGGTCACCGTTGGACCAAAAACGAGACGGCATTTCATCTCGAGTGCTTCTGAGGTGGTCGGCTCTGTCCTCGAGTCTCTTTGCCTTCCTTTCGTCTTTCTTCAGGTTCCCAAGCGCAGCAGAGAAATGTGCGTTGACGCACTGCGAGTCCGTGACGGATAGTGTGTGATGGGGCATTTTAAAAGTGTATTTCAGATCAGTCACAGTCACTCTTTGTCTCGGTGGTCTCGGGGTTACAGAAAAGTCCCTTGTGTAGTGTAATCTGCAAATGATAAAAAGCATTTTCCCTCCAGCCGTAGTAACTTTATATCATTGAGCTGGCGTGGCGTCCCATGCCTGGATTTTTCCCCCATATTGTTGCGATTATGTGTGCGTGTGGGTTGGAGGTGAAAACAGTAGCCCCATTTTCTTTTCTATTTAGCCAGCTGAATGTGCTGCGAGAGAGGGGAAAAAACGGCGGTTCGAGTTTCTCACCAGATATGGAAGAGATGAAGCAGATAATGATTTGTTAACTAGGGTCTCACATGGCCTTTCCAGCCTCCCTGAAGGTTTTCAAACATTTCCATTTGCCTTACATGAACACTAGAACAATCGATGTGCATTTGGATCTGAATGCTTTTCGATGCTCATAAAATAATTGTTGAGAGAACAAAGTCATCAAGGTTTTTAAGTGTGCTCAAAACAAAGAAATGTAGGCCATATGCAGATTTCAGCCGCGTTGTTTCTTTGTACGGCGCGGCGCTTTTTGATCATTTGTTCGTTTTCATTCTCTCAGCTGGTCGCAAAATCTAAAACCCTCCCGACTCATCCGTGCATTTCTGTGGAGTCGCTAATTTTCCCAAGCTTAGGAGTCTCGTGTGAGTGTTTGCAAGGCAGCACTGTATTTTTATTCTTTTTTTGCAATTGCTTAAGTCAACTTTTGACTCGCGACATCTAACGTTCGAAATCTAAGCAACAGTGATGACATCATTGTGATACATTAGAATGATTTCGGAAGGATCTTGTGACACTGAAAATTCTGGATATAAATTTTGTTTTAAAGTATATTAAAACATTAATCTATTATTTCACAATATTACAGTTTTTTTCCTGTACTTTTTTAAAATCAAATAAATACAAACCAGCACAACAAATTTTAAATTAAATGGTATATTCTTTTGCTGCCTCGACAATGTAGTGTTTTTCTGCGATGATTGATTATTTTTTATTTGATAGATAATTAGATCTTATAGTGATATTTCTTATTTTATTCATTAATTATTTTATTTTGTTATTATATTTATTTTATTAATTATTATATAGTTACGTTGATATATAATCACAGAATTTTTGCCCAGTCCGCACAGCCCAACAAACATGGAACAATTACATTTTAAATTGCAATCACGGTTTTTTCTCGCATGCACTTTCCTACTGAATTGTCTTTCTTTCTTACACGCATAGTACTATTAATCTCCACAGGCAGCACTTTTTTTTATTATTATTATTTTACCCCTAATTTAATGGGATTCATTTGCTGCCCTGCAAGCACTTCTAGTTTGCTTATTGTCCTATTTTGCTGTACACTTTCCCAGACTTCTCTGCTCCGATCAGAATACATTAAGAAGCCGGTTTGGATGTTGCCTCATAGATCATTTTGATGGTCATAACCCAAATGGCTTCGCCTACGGTCGTGAGTAGCCCTCGTCAATGGACAGTCTCTTTATTAATTGTATTCGGGCCTTGTTTTGTCCTGTCGAGTCTTTTTTTCCCTTCCCCTCACCTCTGAAGATAAATAACCGTTCAGCAGAAGGTTTCAGATGCTAATTGACAGGCAGCACTAAACAAATTCACTTGCCCTCCGCCGGGCCTCTGCCACCCCTCCCATCCTAAACCCATCTAATCTAACTAATGCCCCCCGTTTTTGTGCTGGAAAGTGAATTAAAAACAGCCAACTCAATACCTGATCCATATCAGGCAGCTAGTTGCATGCACATTACCCGTGCGTCTGCAGCCCCTGTAATTGCGTTACACCACTTGGAGGCTGTAACTATTAGGAACATACAATCTCCCTGCCGTTGTTAATTGTAGCCTCCGCAGCCCCGAAGGCTCCCAGATTAAGGGCCGATCCGGATGGAGGGATGAAGCACGGGGCGAAAATCTCCCCCGAAGCCACAGGCGACCGTGGAAAGCATCTTTGTGAGGAGGAGTTCAGTTGTTGGGTTGGTAGATCTTTCCGGGAAGCCGTCCACTAATCAGCATCTTTCTGCTCGCCACCATATTTCATCCCTATTGTGCTCCACGCCCAACAGTGTGGCCTGTTTTTCTCTCCGTCTTTCTCTTTCCTCCTCCCTCCCCTCCGGTTTCTCCAGCCTGCTATCTGTCTTCATTCTTACAGCCAAGAATATGCCGGAGACCACACCAGGCTTATAATCTCCTGCTCTCATTTCTCACTGCTGCTTAGAGAAAGACTCTTTCTTTTCTAGGCCCCCCCCCCCCCCCCCCCCCCCCCCCTGCAACTTTGAAAATAGCTGTGTGATGTCTCTAGATCTCTCTCTGTTAAGCAGTTTGTCGCTTAAAGGTGATTTTTTTTTTTTTTTTTTTTTAGTGGTGTCACCGAAATGACACTGCAAAATGAGTTTTTCGGAACACTTTTATCTTCAGCTGGTCAACACTTTTGTTTTCTCATGCATTGATTATTGTAATGCATTACTGGCTGGAGTTTCTAAAGCTACCCTAAATAAATTTACAGTTGGTTCAAAATTCAGCTGCTAGAATTCCAACTCGGACCAGTGCAAGGGAGCACATCACACCCATTCTGGAAAAATTGCACTGGCTCCCTGTTAGTTTTCGTATTGATTTTAAAATTCTCATGCTCACTTATAAGGCCTTGAATAATTTGGCCCCTCAATACTTGTGTGATCTTTTAACACGTGCTCTGCGCTCCTCTGAAGCTGGTCTTTTAACTGTCCAAACAACACGGTTAAAAACTATGGATGGTCGGGCTTTTTCCTCTTTGGCTCCTAAGTTGTGGAATTCCTTGCCCTCTGAGATTAGGAATGCAGAATCCCTCAGAACATATTATTTTAGGATAGCTTATATGTGATTCATTTGATTATATTTGATTACTTTCTAAGTTTTTATACTGGCTTTTTATTTTGATTTCACTGTTATGTGTATCTTTTAATTTCATTTCGTTATGTAAAGTGCTTTGAGATGCTACTTTTAAAGGCGCAATATAAAATAAAGTTTATTATTATTATTATTTACATTTACATGTAAGCATTTATCATAAGAAAAGGTGCTATATAGTGTTTCAAATATAGAACCGTTTCCCATCATGGGATCATTTTATAGATTTAGTTTTTTTTTTTTTTAAATTCATTAATTTTTTTTTTCATTCATATTTGATTTTGATTAAATTTGATGTATTAAACGGCTCATAAGCAAACTTTATTACTGTAAAAAAACATAATAAATATCCTGTTAAACATCAAAGTATTAGGCAATCATTTATGATGTTTTATCGAACCTTTTTGGCATAAAGTCGAGAACCCTAGAGTTCGATCTCCAGTGAACCTTTTTTACGCATTTCATAAGACACTTTTACATTCATGCATTTAGCAGATGCGTCTTACAAAAGAGGGACAAAAGCATTTCGTCCAAAGGCCAACAATAGCTTCAATCCAGAAGCAATTCATCAAAATCAAGAGTATTTTAACATACTAAAAAAAACCCCACTTCACCCATGTCGTGCATTTCTTACACATTGACGTTTTTCGTGTTTTCTCGGTGTCTTTGGGCATGTAGACAGAGGAATGCATTTAATGGGGTTGGTGTGTACATACAGCGGGGGGTTGCTGGGATATAGTCACTCGACGGTTGCGTCTCACTTTACAAGATGCTCGCTATGCATTCTCCCGACAGATGAGAGATTCTCTGTGAGAAACAGCGTCGTGGCAAAGATCCGGTTACGGGTTGCAGGCCTTACGGTTTTACAGAGCTTGCCAAGATGGTTGGTAGTTTAGGGACGCCTCCAAGAGCCACAGCAACAATCCCTGTGTTTCATTGTCAGTGTCATGCTATGCAAATGTAATCCCGCCACATTCCCTGTATTTCTAAGGCTAGAAAGTCCGCATTACATTCCATTCACAACCGAATTCTAATTCCTGTAATGGGATGTTTCATTGTTAGCCTCAATGAAAATTAGAAATAGTGTAAAAAGTGGACTTTTTTAGGCTTTGTGTAACAGGTTAAAAATGCCATTTTTGTGAAATTTAACAACGAACGCATGGAAATGATTGGGTGGTATAAAGACATAAAATGAAAGGATTTGGTCGTGTCAGACGAAGAGGAACTGGTCTCAGAGGTGTAGCAACTTGTTTTATTTTCATGAACGATTATAAAGACATATTTTTCTATTTAGAAGAGCATGCATTGATGAATCCATCACTAGCACGAGTGTTCATTAAGGAAGTAAATGGAGTGTGTTTTGAGTTGCTAGGTAGTACTGGAGGAGACGTATGGCTCGCTTTGTTGCCGTGTTGGCCGTCATCTGTTCCAGTCTCTTTAATGGAGACCCCTGAGTGAATCCAGAGAGCAGCTCTTTAAAATTTTATAACTCTTAACAGGCTGATTTATAATGATGGGCTGAAGCATAGTTTCTGCTGCAGCAGAAATTTCTTTGTCGATACCAAGTGCAAAGACAGAGATATCCGAGAACAAAAGAGTGCCGCAAAGTAAACCAAACAAGAGTCCCCCGCGACCTCCGTCTCGAACCTCTGACCTCTACAAAGTCACTTAAATCATTATCTCCCCAGCCTCTTTCTTCACAGGTCCCGCAGCTCTACCTGCCAGCTGACGTCCGATGATCAATTACAACGGACAGGGGTATCCGTGTCTGGGAAGCTCCCTGGAGGCGGATTTGTCAGGGATGGGGGGTCATCAGATATGCTTGCGAGGAAGCGTAGGGGTGGTCGGGCATCTCGCGCACAGACAGAAGGTCGTTTTGTCATCGTCCTTGTCTACTTCGCATTACTCACCGGCGGGGCGGGTTAATGATAAACCGATCTGGCCTGAAGAAGCAGTGAGTGAGAGCCGTGCCAACGACCAGAGACAGCCCAGGGTGTCTAGTGCGGTGATTCAGCCAGGCTCTGACAGATAATCCCTTAGTGGGAGAAAAGGGGAGTATTCGTGGGAGAGATCCGCTCAGAACGACATTAATCCTGCTGTTTATTCTGTCGGTGGCCGTGTCCTCTCTGTCAGGTGCGCCGGCCGCGTCCAGGACCCCGTCACCTTCAAAGCCTTGTTTGTTTTCGCTGGAGCGTCTGAGTGATGGTAGTCTCCAGTAATCCTATTCAAAGTCCCTTCCTGAGCCGCCTCCGTTTCCCGGGATCAGGAATCTTGGAGCAGGGTTACGTGGAGACCTAATTAAGCCCATTAACGGAGGCGTTAAATCTGGCTCGTCATGAGCGGGCCGAACTGGATCCTGGTCATGTAAATTCAGTGTGGATGTTGAATTAAAAACGTTAGTTAGTGTGTCAGCTGCGCTCCTCTGCGCATTCATTTATTAAATATTTCGGCTAATTTATGATTTCGGTGTAAGTTAAGAGTGCTTAATATGTTAATGCCCTGCAGATTTTCTCCCAAAATTAGCACAGAATAGACTTCTGCAAGTTGTTTATGCTATTTAAAAGCACTGACTTCAGACAAGTCACTGTTGCAGTGCAGAGGAGCATGTGGTAGATGCAGTCTTGAAATATTTAGCTAGCTATTTGTTTTATGTTAGCTTGTATGGGATGTTGTAACATTCGAGCATGAAAGACAGCAGTGGGGTTTGATCAGAAAATACACTCTAAATGCTGGGTTAAAAACAACCCAAGTTGGGTTGAAAATGGACAAACCCAGCGATTGGGTTATGTTAAACCAGCGAGTTGGTTGTTTTAACTCAGCAACGAATTAGGCTGTTTTAACCCAGTTAATTGGGCTGTTTTAATCCACTGAATTTGCTTTTTTAACTCAGCAAATGGGTTGTTTTAATCCAGTTAATCGGGCTGTTTTAACCCAGCGAATGGGGCTGTTTTAACCCAGCAAATGTTTTTTTTTTAATCCAGTTAATTGGGCTGTTTTAACCCACTGAATTTACTGTTTTAATCCAGTTAATTGGGCTGTTTTAACCCAACAAATTGGCTGTTTTAACCCAGCAATTGGGTTGTTTTAACCTAGTGAATTGGGCTGTTTTAACCCAGCAAATGGGTTGTTTTAATCCAGTTAATTGGGCTGTTTTAACCCAGCAAATGGGTTGTTTTAATCCAGTTAATCGGGCTGTTTTAACCCACTGAATTTACTGTTTTAATCCAGTTAATTGGGCTGTTTTAACCCAACAAATTGGCTGTTTTAACCCAGCAATTGGGTTGTTTTAACCTAGTGAATTGGGCTGTTTTAACCCAGCAAATGGGTTGTTTTAATCCAGTTAATTGGGCTGTTTTAACCCAGCAAATGTTTTTTTTTAATCCAGTTAATTGGGCTGTTTTAACCCACTGAATTTACTGTTTTAATCCAGTTAATTGGGCTGTTTTAACCCAACAAATTGGCTGTTTTAACCCAGCAATTGGGTTGTTTTAACCTAGTGAATTGGGCTGTTTTAACCCAGCAAATGGGTTGTTTTAATCCAGTTAATTGGGCTGTTTTAACCCAGCAAATGGGTTGTTTTAATCCAGTTAATTGGGCTGTTTTAACCCAGCAAATGGGTTGTTTTAATCCAGTTAATTGGGCTGTTTTTACCCAACAAATTGGCTGTTTTAACCCAGCAAATGGGTTGTTTTTAACCCAGTGAATTGGGCTGTTTTAACCCAGCGACTGGGTCGTTTTAACCCAGTTGGGTTAAATGTTTTCCCTACCTGCTGGGTAGTTTTATTTAAATCAACTGTAGTAGAAAAATTGCTGTGTTGCTTGCTTAAAATGAACCCAAAGCATGTTGGAAATGAACATTTATTAATAATTCAGTTACACTTTACAGTAAGGTTCATTAGTTAACATGAACTAATAATGAACTGCGGTTATACTGCATTTGTTCATCTTTGTTAATGTTAATTTCTACACTTACTAATACATTAAAATCTTGTTAAGTTGAATGAATATTTATTAATAAATATTTAACATTTTATTAAATTTTAAATATTGTTGCCTCCAGTAATTGTCTTATTTTTAATTTCCAACCTATTTTGGGTTCATTTTAAGCCAGCCACGTAGTAATTTTTAAACAATAGATGGGTTAAATAAAACTATCCAGCACATTGAGCAAACCCAATCGTTGGATTTGTCCATTTTCAACCCAGCTTGGGTTGTTTTTAACCCAGAATTTTTGATTCGATTAGATAATTCACTGTGCTTTAGGAACGGGATTCCCAAACTGTTTTTCAGCCAAACCCCTTTGAGCTCAAGTCAAGATTTCAATAATTTAGCAACACATTTGCATGTTAACATTTCTCTGAGGTTGGTTAATGGCCAAATGACGTGCTGATGATAAACAAAATATTCCATCTTTTTAGTAAGTGGTCTGATTTTTGTTTTTTTAAATGATTTATTTTCATTTTTAGACTCTTCATCAACTCTCAAACCCAAGTTTGAGAAACCCTGCTTTTTTTAATTTACAAACTACTTTTGCTTGGAATCAAATGTTGCTGTTCATCTCATAGCTGGTTGGTTTTGGATCAAGAATGGCCCGGAGCAGTCACGACTGCAGTCTATTATCACGAGATAAAAGCGTGTATGTATACTTTCCTACTTAAAACACCCACCTCAGGTCACACACAGCAGGGTCCTGTAGCCGTAGAGTCAGGATATCCTGTCAGAACGCATGGGCCGCCTTCTCTAGCATTGATTTACTGATGAGTGACTCTTGGGTAAACAGTTTCATTCCCCTGTCCTAAGCTCTCTCATCTCTTCTAATGTGATGCAGGTGAGTGCCAGAGAGGAAAAGTCCTCCGGCGTGATCTAACCCAGTCTCCAGTCCTGTAATTACATCCCCAAATACACCCTGGGCCTGCTCACAGTGGGTCGACGGCGAGTTTAATCACTTGTCCTTTGATTGTGCCATCTAAAAAACATGCCGGGCAGCGCGTTTGATGCAGAACATGCAATGCTTTTTGTTCTTGTAGCCCGCTGTCATATCTTATTCCAGACATCTGTTCAGTCATGACCCACCGTCTACTTGCGCTCTTATGTTTTCGACCGAGGTTGTAATAATATTGCAAGAGTTTATTTTACAGATTGTCTTTAAATACCCCATTGGATTTGGGTCTTTAGCTTTGATGCCAACATTTATGTGTTAGTGTAGGGCTGCTCGATTTTGGCAAAAAACATAATCACGATCCTTTTTGGTCAGTATTGAAATTGATTATTTACCACGATTATTGGATGTCTTATTTCATTTTAAATGAATGAGTGAAATTTCACATTTACCAATACTTCAACAAAAACTAATCCTAGGTTAACTAATGTAAGAAAAAGGTCCTCAAAATAAATACACAAGACAAGTAAACAGTCAGCAATACAATAAGTGCAAAGAAACTAATTACAAAAAACAGTGGTGTTCAGATAAGCAATGGCCTACAACGAAAACATTATAACTTACTGTACACATTAAATATAGATTAATCCTTATTAAAGCTCCTTAAGTTATTCAGTCAAGATCAGTGAGGGATTTTCTTTGTCATTTGTTGTTTGATTAACAATAGTGACACAGCAGCAGGTTTATTAGGCTGCTGTCACTTTAAGAGCAAATGCACTGATCAAATGTTTGTTTATTGAGGACATATCCCACTGTGTTTACGTGAATACTCTCCAACTTGACATTTTTGTTTGTAGACGCATTCGCCCATTTGCTTATCCGTGTTCAGCTCCGTCTCGGCGCGCACACAGAAATCCGCCTGGGGAATAGTCTCTTTTTCAGCTTAATGTGCTTGTAATAACAGTGTTTCATATCAAACATGAACAGGAGGGGTTACATTGGTGCCGTGACCCGGATGGTAATGAGATTTAGGGGGATGAGTGTTACGAACGTTGACTGTGCGTGTAAACCTCACTCCCCTGATCTCAAGAGGCGCTCTAGCAGCAGACCCGGGTTCAAGTCCCGCTTTAGAGCTGGCGGTTTGAACTGGAGTGGTTACATTGGTGCCGTGACCCGGATGGGGGTGAGATTTAGGGGGTGAGTGTTACGAACGTTGACTGTGCGTGTGAAACCTCACTCCCTTGATCTCAAGAGGCGCTCTAGCAGCAGACCCGGGTTGAAGTCCCGCTTAGAGCTGGCGGTTTGAACTGGAGTTGTTACATTGGTGCCGTGACCCGGATGGGAGTGAGCTTTGGGGTGGGAGTGTTACGGACGTAAGTTGGTAAGAGCTGTGCGTGTACACCTTACTCTCCAGGGATCAAGTCTTTAGCCTACTTGTTAGAGTGCCCTACTCACATGCTGGCGGACTCAGGTTCGAGTCCCGCTTATAACGAACAGGATGAACTGAAAGATGTGTTCCACTACACTATCATCTTGATCGCAGGGGCATATGCAGATTTTAATCTCTGGAATGAGAACGTCTCCACCCACTAATGCCACCTGCATAGGTCTAGCTATTACTTATGTCCCACCTTAACTTCCTGTTTTAACAGGAAATAGGTCATCACAGGAACTAATATTGAAAGGCAATCACTGCAGAGTAATTTGCTGAAGAACTCTGAGTTTTCCACAGCAGCTGCTTTTGTCTCTGATAACATAATTGGGACTCCGGTACGACTCCCCCAAACACAAATTGCTTTTCACAGTATGAGGTTCAGCGCAGCCTGCAAATGTGCCACGTTGAGAGGAAAAATAAGAACGTGCAGTGTTTTCACATACTTTCTGTTGCCCCCCGAATGAAATAAGAGCATAAACAGTCTGCTTCCCAGCATAGACACACATGCATCTTTTAATGACATTCAGCCTTTTCCCTGCTCTTTGTTTTTGTTGTTTTGTATCATTAGTCTGGTTTCCATTACATATGGCGCTGCCCACAGTCCACTCCGGGGAGATTTGCATGCTATATGCAACCGCAGAAGACGGCCTGTTTGCCAGCTCCCGCTTAGGATGCTCATGATGTCATTTCCTGATCATCCGACTCCTTTTGTGTGTTGTGTTTGTACCACAATACAAGGACGGTAAATGTCCGGTTAAAGATGACCTCCCTGAAGGTCAGCGGACCGTTCTCTTCAGAGGAAACATGACGAACAAGAGCGCCGTTGACTGGTCTGAGCCACATGACGCCCTTCCTCCCCTCTGGCCCATTACCTCTCATCGTGTTTATTCTGCTACTCCAAATATTGTTTCATCACTTTGAAGAAAAACAGCAAACAGCCACGAGGGCGTCTTTAAGGCCGGTGTTTAACATCGTACGCCGTCCAGCCCAGCGGGGTTTGAGGTGCGCTGAACGCGCCTGAATCAGACCTTTGATGCTGACTGGCCCTGACACAAACAATGCGGCCTTTCACAGCCCTCACCCTGTTGTAATTAACTTGCTGAAAACCTTTTCCACCACTTGTTTTTTTAGGCCGCTTTCCACCGCTGCTCGAAAGAGCCCAGAGGGACGCAGAGAGGATCACGGGCAGGGAAAGAGAGAGACAGTTCCAGTGAACTTTTCTTATCTGTTGCCCTTTAAAATTACCACAGAAAAAGACACAGCAGCACAAAGCAGTGACTCTTTCCCAGTGTGCTAGTGTTAAACCTCTTGATTCTTTCTGCAAGACTGCTGTGGGTGAAACGTCACCAAAAGAGACAAAGAAGAAAAGGGGGAACAAAAAAAAGAGGCAAGTTGGTGCATCCAGAGTCTCACTATGTCATAAAATAATTGTGGGAAGACTCACAGTGTATTTATAAACTGCTTCCTGGAAGCAACTGGGAGACAAATGCTGCAACGCTCCAGAGTGCTCTCATAAAAACACAACAGGACTGGGACAGAACCCCTGCCGTCCTCAGAAACGCGCAGCAGACACGCTTGCTCTGTTCCAAGTGAGCTACCTACTTAGGCAGCATTTTAAGGTTTCATGCTGGCTATTTTTAAAAGCTATGCAGATTAATGAACATATCTTCTTTTCGCCAGTCGGCAGTCACAAAATGCAGAGCTCTGTGAAAAGAGAAATCGGACGTTGTACATCTGGCGCAATGCGACGCCAGGCGCGACAAGTGTTTTTTTGCTAGTTTCGGTCATTTTCACGTCCAGCTCCACGTTGTTTAATGCACTCGTGCCCATCCGTTCGTCCGAAAACGAGGTGCGTGTTCGGGTGCATTGTTGGCGTGTTGCTATTTTGAGGCAACTGAAAACGACTGCGCCATTGACCCACAAAAACCTGCTCTAAAATAAATAAATACATTTTTTTTGTTATTTAAAGGGTGCGTTAGTAATATGCGCATATCAGCGGGTTCACAACACACTTGTTACACGCACACAGGGACACGTAGCAGGACACAAACGTTTTTAAATATTAGAAATAAAAGGATTCAGTCTTCCCGTTCAGTCCTTCCGCTTGCAATTTCCGCCATGTAAATTGCGAATTGAATGGGAGATGAGACTCTGATTGGTTTATTGAACAATAAGCCCAAAACACACCCATGACTCATTAAGAGACTAAGCACAACCCTTTTGGACCATGCGCTTAGCGCTCGGACCGTTTGTTTTGCTTTGTTAAAGTAGCAAAAGTGCATTCGGACACACCCTGAATGCATCTGCGCCATGTGCTTTTTTCGTTAAAGTAGGGCCCATAGTGTTTGTTTGCAACATGCTGAAATGAATCTTTCTGTAAAGATGTGTACTAATGTAGAGCAGTTCAAATAAGTCATTTGTGCAATTCAGTGCAAAGAACAACATTCACAATACAGTTTCCATTCACTCTTGTGGGTCCTTCCTGTTTTCTGAAGTTTCTTTGCAGTTTGGATGCTGCATTTGAAGGTTATGTAGGCATCAGACACAAGGCAGTTTACTGAGGTTTAGAAGAGAGCTGGAGAGTCAATCTTTAACACCTGTCTTCAGTCCTCATCCACTTGATAAATGCTGCCCTGTGTGGGCTTCTGTTTCCAACTCGGACAAGATAAGGTTCATTAAAGTTATTTAAACTCTGCCATGCATGTCCCCAGACCACAGAATAAGCGTTATCGATGCGGTTTCTGTGAATGCTGTGTCTGTGTGTGAGTGTGTGTTCATCAATTTGTGCTTCTGACCCTTTACTTTTCTCTGAAACACACTCCAGTGGTCTGTCAGCTGTAATTAGCACCAAGCATTTACCTATTTGCTCTCGTTGTGCAGTAACGTTTATTCTGTCTGACATTGTTTAACTCCACTGCCTGTGTGATTTAATGTGCGGTGCTCGTATCAGGCCATCATCTTCGGGGACGACGTCATTAGTGTGGGCCGTGGTCGGACGTCTGGACCCACGAGGATGGACGGTAACTGTATTGTGAATGTTGGGATTTGCACTGAATTTTTTAAAGAACAAGATGTTGCATGAGCTAAAGCCAAGTTAATGTGTTTTGACACGTATTAAAGGCTTAAAATGGGGAATTTCATTTTCTGTCACAATGGGGCGGCTTTGATGGCCAATTCACACAGAGTCAATCTGTCTTTCATTTTGAGAATGAATCTCTGAATCTCAGTATAAGACCAACTGGATCACCCCGACCAAATACACTGGGATTTGCACCGGTTGTGCACTGTTGGGATTTAACTTGATTAGTTTGCACTGGTTAAAGGATTAGTTCTCTGTAGAATTTATTTTCTGAATTTGCTCACCTCCATGTCATTCAAGATGATTGTCTTTCTTTGTTCAGTGGAAAAGGAATGAAGGTTTGTGAGGAAAACACTCCATATAGTGGACTTCAATGGGGCTCAACGGGTCCAAATGTCAGTTTGAGTGCAGCTTCAAAGATCTACATGATCCAAACGAGGAATAAGAGTCTGATCTACAGAAACCATCGCACATTTTTTTAAAATAAAAAAATAAACTTTATATACTTTTTAACCACAAATGCTCTGCTCTGATGCGCCACACATCACGTCATCACGTTGGAAAGGTCACGTGACGTAGGAGGAAGATCAGATCCAGTGTTTACAAAGTGAACGTCAAAGACTGAGTCAAACGACCTTTACAAAAAAAGTAAAACAACGATGTTGGACGAGTTTGAAGTTGGAGGAGAAAATAAGTCACCGCGATACTTTTCCAACGTGATTTCGTAATGCATCGCAGTGCAAGACGAGCATTTGTTGTTAAAAAATGGCCGATGGTTTCTCTAGATAAGACCCTTATTATTCGTGTAGATCCTTTGAAGCTGCACTGAAATTGCCATTTGGATTTTTGTTTTCTAGAAAAACCTTCATTTCTTTTCAACTGAAGATAGAAACACCTGAACATCCTGGATGACATGGAGGAGAGTAAAAATCATGACATTTTAATTCCGATGTCAACTAATCCTTTAACTTCCTTTTGGTCCAGTACAGCTCTCTTTGTCTTTTACTTTCAGACCCAAGATGACTTAGCAGTGCCACGTTGATGGATCAAAGTCGACAGCTTTCTAATTCTGCTGTCTTTTCCTACGCCAGTTATGAATGAGTCCTTAGGTAAAGGAAGTTGAGGAGTCGTCGCAGAATAAAGCTCTTCAGAGCTTCTGTGGAGAAGGACGTTTGAGAGTGCTGGAGGGAGTGTGATGGCTATGGGGATGCAATGTCCAATCAAGTCCTGCTGAAGAGATTTGCTTCAGGGATGGAGTGGAAGTACCGTGCGCTCTCGCTGGCGGACGGTGACTCCTGCGCCTTTGACCCAAAGCGTCATTGCTTGGAGTTAGACGTTATCGCTGAAGTTAATCAAAGCTGATAGGTGCACAGCACAACGCATTTGTGGCTTTTCCTGTCGCTGATATTTGCACAACACCCCCATGCTTTTGGTGTTTTCCGTTTCTGTCACAGTTAAACTGCTTTGAGAAAAGGGCTCTGGAAGCGAGCTGCTTTGAGGCTGCTAAAAGTCGAAAAGAAAAGTACAACTGTGAGAACGACTTATAACCTCTCATTTCTGCCTCTGATTACACCTTTCACCTCCCTCTTTGAGACGTTCTGGGAACTTCCCACTCGAAATAGCTGCACTTTTAATAGAACACCGAGCTGTGATGAACGGTGGGGAGTTTGTAATTTTAGTCGTTTTCCCCCTCTTTTCCACCACGTTAGAAACCCGAGAGGGGACCTGGTGAAAGAGAGAGGGACTGATTTGAAACAGCGAGTGGTTAACCTCCTTCGGTCCCCAATCCAACTCGCTCCCCTTTGGCTGAACCCCTCAGCCTCATCTGCATGCGCAACCTGAGATGGCCGCTCACCTTTTGGAACGCACGCTGTTAAATGATTGAACAGAGCGAGAGGAAATGAGAGCCCACTGTCACCTCCTTGCAGTCGCTTCGGACTCCCACTCACTCCTCCCTGTCAGTCAGTCGGGATTGAGTCCGTGTCGGCGATCGACCTATTGTCTGTTGAGTTATTCCTCCATGCTAAATCATACGTCTACCTGCTGTGCTTTTTCTTAGACGGGCCTCACTTGACCGTACAAAGGTCCACGGTTGATTCATTCCATTGTTCTTCCGTGCCATGATCTACAGCCCATTGAAAACTCAGAGCAACAATGCAGCTATTCACACGGAGCGTTCAAGGCCACCCAAATCCCATATGGCAGCGGGAGGATGCTGGGAATTTCCTGAATCCTTACCACAAAAATTCGCTCATGTCTTTGGCAGATACTTTTCCAGTGCCGTGTGGTTCTGCTTTCTGTCTCGTGTGGCAGCTCTTCACCAGCTCGTCTCTGATCACAGCAGCTTCGTCAGGTTTGAACCCTCTCCAGTGGCCGCGGCCCCTGCGGTGGTGGTCTTATATTCAAGTCCCTGTGAATAAGGAGGTCTGCTTTGATAACCTGACCTGTTTACCCACCAGTGTCCCCGGGGCAGGGCAGCTTTGATCAGCACCAAATTAACTGACCAGTGAGGGAAATATTCAACGTCTGTGATCCCAGCTGGCTTCTATCTTCTGCTCCAGGATCAGTTTTTTATGCTGTACTTTTCATCTCTGGTAAATGTTTGCTGTGTTGCATCCCTTTTCAGCCAGTCATAGAAAGTTTGCAAAGTTTTTCCTTCCCAGATATATGTATGGAAGCTTGTTTCCGCCACTAAACAAAAGGAATAAAAAAGTAATTGCAACTTTTGATCTCACAAGTCTGACATTTTTCTTCCTCAGAATTGCCATTTATAAAGTCAGAATTGCCACTTTATATGTCATTATCATTCTATAGATATATATATATATATATATATATATCGCAATTCTGACTTTTTTCTCACAATTCATCACGCAATTCTGACTATAACTCTGACTTTTTAATATAAACTCACAATTGCGTGTTACGAAGTCAGAATTGTGAGACATAAACTCAAAATTCTGAGAAAAAAGGTCAGAATCGTGAGATTTAAACTTGAAATTGCGAGTTATAAAGTCAGAATTGCAGTTTATTGTTTATAACTAGTTTATATCTCTTAATTGTAACTTTAACTCGCAATTCTGACTTTATATCTCACAATTCTGAGAAAAAAACGTCAGTCTTTTTTCCCCTCAAATTTGGATATGAAAACACATTTTGCGAGTTTATCTCACAATTCTGAGAAAAAAAGTCAGAATCGTGAGATTTAAACTCAAAATTGCGAGTTATAAAGTCAGAATTGCAGTTTATTGTTTATAAATAGTTTATATCTCTTAATTCTAACTCGCAATTCTGACTTTATATCTCACAATTCTGAGAAAAAACATCAGTCTTTTTTCCCCTCAAAATTGGATATTAAAACACATTTTGCGAGTTTATATCTCACAATTCTGAGAAAAAAAGTCAGAATTGTGAGATTTAAACTCGAAATTGCGAGTTATAAAGTCAGAATTGCAGATTAACTAGTTTACATCTCTTAATTCTGACTTTAACTCTTAATTCTGACTTCATATCCGAATTGTGAGAAGTCGCAATCATCTTTTTATTTTTATTAATGGCAGAAACAAGCTTCCATATATATGTAACCAGAATATGCTACTTATTTGGAAGCCTCGTGTTAATAAGACAAAGTTTTTCATTTCTGGTCACTCTCTTTGGCTAAAGAAGAGGAATAATCGGTTCCCACAGAACTCCATAGAAATCATCCTTCATTAAATGTAATTGGATAATGCCTTTATATACCAATTTAATACAAGTTTAAAACTATTTTGCAGATTTTCCCCCTTCAGAATTAGCTCAGAAAATGCTTAAAGTCAGCAGATTCTGCCTGGTTGTAGTCCATTAGGGACCATAGGTTTGACCCGTTTGCTACATCTATATTGCTGTGCAGTTAACTGCCTAGTGTGCTTATGTAGACAGTATTTGGAGTTTTTTCTGTGCCACCCTTATTGGAAAAGCTGCTCGAGCCGTTGTGTCCAGACTGTACCGTGGTTTCCACCGCAACACCGGGGCGACGTTAAGCCCTATCAGGACCTCTTCAACAACAGCGCCCTGATTAATAGCCTCTCAACACCGTGCCATTCATCATCTTTAAAAGGGAGACAGAGAATAAGACGAGAGAGAAAAAGAGGATAGAGGTAAGAAAAGAGGGTATGAGGGGAAAGTGCTTACTTGAGAGACCTTAAATCATGTCCCCTCTCGCTATCTCTTTTTTGCCTTTCTTCCTCCCCGCGCTCTCGATATCACACTCTTCCAGCCGTGGTATAATCATTGCAGGTGTGAATGCGGGGGCAGATGCATTGTTGGCCCGTAGGTGAGCTGGCTGAGGTGAAGATCGCATATGTCCTGTTCCCAGTCGCGGCGGGGGAAAGTTAACTGCATCAAGGTCAGCGTTCGGGCATGGGTGTATTTGTGAGGTTCAGTTCTCCTGATTGTCTTCTTAACGAATCGCGCTCACACTCTTTCACAAATGATGGGCAAATCAAGGGGTCAAATCAAGCCATTTTTCACCAGTTATTGCTCATTTCCATAGTCGTTATGTGCTTGGCCAGCAGACATCAGCAGTGGGAGACCACGGTGATTATGGCACCTACATCTTTTTAAGGAGCGCAGATAAGAATGAAGAATGAGCTCTCGGCCGCTTTAGACTCTGGCTACCACATAGATAACGCTACAGAAATGAAGGCTCCATTACCAGTGCCGTATTTCAGCACAATCGGCCGTTATGCTGCCACAGCCCATCTCTCGAATCCTGAATGGGGGAGATAGTCCAGAACACGGGCACAAGTGTGTCCATATTGCACTGCATGTCACTGGCAATGGCGTTGGCTCCCGCTCTGGGTTGCCACTGTGAAAATATTGGCCGAACTCTATCAGCCCAGCGTGTGCTCTGGCGTGCCATCACGAATGTGCCCATCCTGTCCCGTTTTCTTCTTCCAGTCTTGGCCCGCGACCGGGTAGGGGCAGCCTGCTAACCTCCGGGGCAGATGGGCCCAATTCATCACACTGGTTGGGTCTGGAGAGGCCCCTTACTCAGGCCGGTTGTTGACTTTATTGTGATAGTTATTAAATAAACCCTGATGATGGGGGAGTGATACGAATGCTTTCAGCCCACACCGCAGGGAGGTGCATTCCAGACGGAAAACCGGCCACTCAGGAAGAGAATCCCCGTTACCCTCAAGACGGATGACTTGCCCCAGGCCTGGTCTGAATGGCGGAACGCCCCCTGTGGTGTGGCCGCGAAACATCCAGCCTACAGCACACACAGGCTTTCATTTGCTCAGCGGGAGAGGGGTTAGCCGGGGCCAGCGGGGGCAGACTCTTCACTCACGGTATTAAACGACAGCCAACAGTTGGCATGAGAAAATCAGCTCCGGCCTCCCTGCTGCCGAGCAGCGTTGCAGTGGATTCTGTTGCCCTGGGGCCCGCCTGCACCCCAGCTGCTGGAGGAAGGAGCAGGATCGAGCGGAGGCCCCGGGGCCACATGAAAGAGTCCTTCAAAGACTTCTCTCAGAACAATAGAGGGCAGGCTGCCCTTTCTTTTACGTTCCTTCATGCTTTTTATTGGTCTATGGAGTTTTTTTTCCATCAGGCCTGGTGTTTGGAGGCATTTCCTGTCAGCAGTGCCCGCTCTACCGTTGTGTGTGTTTATTTGCAGAGTTTATCTCTTCTCGCGAGTGCCAAGTCCAAAGAAGCAGAGCTGCAGGCGTGCGCTGTGTTGTGAGATGGAGACAGCTGGAGGGTAAATTTGAGATTCCCAGGTGCACCCACTTTTATGTGGAAGTGAATTACCCGTGTAGTCGTTCATTACCAATACAACAAATAAACGTGAATAGCCTCCTCACCCAGATTTTCGGCTTTGTAATTGTCTTCTCGATGAACGCTTAGGTGGAAATTGAAAGGACGAAGCTGTCTCTCGTCATCAATTCATCCGTGTGATGATTAGCTCCTGAAATAAAATCAAAGACCACAGAGGTTACTCTTTCATTTGAGATCAAAGGGTTCGTTCACCCCAAAATGAAAGTTCTGTCACCGTTTACTCACCCTCATGTCGGTTTCATCTTCCCTATACAAATAAAGACATTTTTAATGAAATCTGAGAGATTTCTGTCCCTCCATTGACAGTTACGCAACTACCACTGACACTTCAAAATGTTCGTAAAGAGATCGTACCTCTAATCCATATGAATTGAGCGGTTTAGTCCAAATTCTCTGAAGAGACTTGATCGTTTTATACAGATTGAATTTAGGCTTTTATTCAACAAACATCAACAGAAGCTCAACCAATCCTGCTTGACGTGCTGAAGCTCAAACGTGACGCGTAACACGAGAATGAACGTCATTGGTTCTCGTGAAGCTCAAACGTGATGCGTAACACGAGAATGAACCTCATTGGCTCTTGTCGAAGCTCAAACGTGATGCGTAACACGAGAATGAACCTCATTGGCTCTTGTCGAAGCTCAAACGTGATGCGTAACACGAGAATGAACCTCATTGGCTCTTGTCGAAGCTCAAACGTGATGCGTAACACGAGAATGAACCTCATTGGCTCTTGTCGAAGCTCAAACGTGATGCGTAACACGAGAATGAACCTCATTGGCTCTTGTCGAAGCTCAAACGTGATGCGTAACACGAGAATGAACCTCATTGGTTCTTGCTGAAGCTCAAACAAGCTTTCATTGCTATCCAGTCTTTCTGAATAAAACGTCAGATTTAACGTGAGATCTTCTACCACACTTTCAATGAACTGCCCTCCTGCATAGATGAAATGTAAAGGAAGCGGCCATGAAAGAGACTTATCGTGCATGTTTCACATCACTGCAATCAGAAGGTTGATTGTGTGATTGATGTTTGGGTTTGGCTCTCAGATGCATGAAAATCCTATCCGTTTGTGGAGAAACTCAACAGAAAGCGTGGCACCCAGAGACTCTAGACTCCATTATTCTCAGTAATTGCATTATTGCCTCTGATATTATTTTTTATTATGTTTTCCTCCCCTCCATTGCTCCCATGACCATGCATATTGTGTGTGTGACACTTGTCGATCCAGTGATGATGTGGGAATGTAAATGCGGCGCAGTGAGAGGCGTGAATTGCCTTTTGAATCAGAGGGAAATGTAATAGAGAGCGCGACTAGACAGAACGACTTCACCCCGTAGCAACCTTTAATCCGTGTACCTGTATGTATCCAAGTGTGGCATTTCAGAGCATAACAGACAAGCTTTTCAACGTCTGATATTTACTGAAAATGAATTTCCACACGTTCCATTTAATCAAATGCCAGAAAATTAATTGATTTGGTGTTTTTTTTTTTTTTTTTTTTTTTTTTTGCTCTTCAGCTCGGGCTCTTTTCCACTGTAGACTGTTTTTTTTTTTTTCCTTGTGTAAGTAGAGTTGATATCTTTTCCATTGGCTTGTAACTGCACGCTTGGCTGAGAAACACGGTTTGCTTGCCCTTAAGTCAGATCCAAAATGGTCAATATTATATTGGAGATTGATTCATTGGCCATTGAGAAACCCCATATCTGTTGACTAGATATGACTGTTGTGAATATTAAACTGCAAAAAGATTATTTATGAATCCTCCATGTTCTGTGTGTGTCTGTGAATGAATTGCAGTTTCATTTACCACACACACACACACAGGTTGTGTTTTCATGTTTTATGGGGTCATTCCATAGGTGTAATGGTTTTTATACTGTACAAACTGTACATTCTGCCCCCCTCCCCCACCCCTAAATCTACCCATCACACAAAATGTTCTGCTATTTTACATTTTCAAAAAAGATCATTCTGTATGATTTATAAGCTTGTTTCCTCATGGAGACCAACAACATGTCCCCACAATGTCAAGATTTACTTGTATTACTGTACTTGTGGGGACATTTGGTCCCCATAACGTAGGGAATACCCACAGACACACTCTCACACTCTCTCACACACACACACACATGTTGTGTTTTCATGTTTTATGGGGTCATTCCATAGGCGTAATGGTTTTTCTACTGTACAAACTGTACATTCTGTCCATGCTGTCGCGCAGCACTTTGTTTGACAAAAAAGTTTAATTTCATATGATTAAAATTGATGTTTTATTCCTTCATTTGATTGGCAGGAAAAGTAAAATACACAACACTGAATTTCTAAAAAAATAAATAAAAGATTTCATAGAAATGATTTAAAAATATTTTCAAAGCAGTTTTTTTTTTGTGTGATGAAATGAATTAATTAGACATACTTTTTGATTATTAAAATTGAATTCAACAATTAAAATAGAATCCAGACAACTTAAAACCGAAAACAAAGAATTACGGATTTTGATAAAAAATTAAAATAAAATGTATTTCTAAAAAAAAAAAAAAAATTAAATTTCTTTTAAAGTTTCATGATTTCAATGAATTAGACATGCTTTTTGATTTCCAAAATTTAACAAGAAAAAAAAAGTAAAAAAAAAAAAAAAAAAATCAAAACGAAACGAAAAAACAAAAATTCACAAAAATTAAAATGGAAAAAACAGAATTTGTGAAAAATGAAAACTGATTTCATAGCGCCCTACATTTGATGTCAATCTGACCAGTTCTCTAAACCCTCACGCTGCATGTTCCTCTAAGCACCCGTACGCATAAACACCGCCAATCAACTCGTTTCTAATACACCTTTTGTGTGTTCTGGTGCGCACTGACGCTGCTGTTAATTATCCGTCTAACACCTCAGACAAACGGGCCTGGAAGTCCATCGCGGCGACCCCGAATGAATGTCATCCGCTCACCTCTCACTCCACCGCTTGCTAACTCACTGTAAATGGATTACCGGCCGCCCGCTCCACAGTTAACCCCTACTCTCTACGTTCAGTCATTTTGTGTCGTCAGATGTTTAATGTTTCGTGTGCATTGGATTCCCAGCGGCTCTCTTTTCACGGATCTTCAGCGGTCGTGCCACTCGTGCTCCGAGTGCCGCTTTCTTGAGCTCGCGCCTTTAATTTTTCAGTGTTTTGTTCCGTTTGCATAACCTCCCGTTGACCTCGCTGTTGTCACTCTCATAAGGCTGGTAAAATCCGCCCTCTCTCTCTCTCTTTCTACTCTTCCTCTTTGTGGATTCTAGAAAATGTCTTTGTCATGAATGTAATTACCGGGTATGGGTCTAATTTAAAATGCAGCCAAGCATAATGTGTCTCACATTGCGGACAAAGCGGTCGAGATTTTAGAGTAAAATGACACACTTTGAAATGTCATGCAATGTTGTACGACGTCTCTGATTATACTCGCATCAACAGTTATTTATCTGCACTTTTATTAATCTCCCTTTTGACAAAT
The DNA here is from genome assembly GCA_037194245.1 of Opsariichthys bidens. Taxonomy (NCBI): domain Eukaryota; kingdom Metazoa; phylum Chordata; class Actinopteri; order Cypriniformes; family Xenocyprididae; genus Opsariichthys; species Opsariichthys bidens. The sequence goes on from CM074289.1 coordinate 794,098, forward strand.
TAGTCTTTTTTTTTTTTTTAAGAGTTACCGCCCACAGTATTTGCAGTAAATTTTAATTAAGATCAACTTGCGATGTCAGTCGTATCCGGCGTGTTTAGCAAATCAGCATCTAATAGCTGTGTTGTCACACGTTTTGATCGCCCAGGTCTAAATCCATATGCAATTATCCATCTTTCCATCGCAATAAAATGTGAACGCAATCGTGTTTGACGGCTCAGACGAAAGCCCGCTGGCCCTGAGAACGTACGCGGCCAAACCTGACAGAAATTAAAGTTGTCAAACACGTCCTTAATGTTGTGAAGGTGCTGAGCATTACCGTCAATTCATTTGCAGTTATTTTGCATCATCGCTCTTGTGCCGAGTGTCTGTAGAAAACAGAATATGTTTCAACGCAATTAACGTGGAGTGACTTCAAGGTACTTTTACTTACTGCGGCGTTTGCTTTCATCCGCCCCTCCATCTGAGGAGTAAATGAGAGAATACGTCGTGTTGCGAACGGAGGGAAAGAGACCGGTTGTGTTTCCTGTAAGTGACTCATGTGGCGTCCTCCGTGCGAAGGCTCAGATTGAACTGTATCGGCCGGGAAAGTATTCCGCCTGACATCCCCCCTCCCTTCTCTCTCAGATGGGAGGCCATTTAACCCCGCCACCAGACCTGGTGCAATATTAATGCACTTAAACGCGGATGAGGTGAAAGAGGTCTGTGAAAGACAGGACCCCTGCAGGCAATCCTCCCGCACGCATGTGCCCCTCTGAATCACACAGACACACATTCACTACCGGCTTGGAATAATTACGATTGTTTAATGTTTCTCAAGAGTCACTAAAGCCGTGTCTATTTGATCAAAAATACAGTCAAAATTCTGAAATATTATTACGATCTAAAATAGCAGTTTTCTATGTGAATATATAGTGAAATATAATTTATATCCAGTGATCAAAGCTGAATTACTCCAGTCGTCAGAGTCACATGATCATTCTGATATGATGATTTGATGCTCAAACCGTTCATAATTTTATGCAAACCGTGATGCATTTTCTTTTTCAGGATGAATAGAAAGTAACAAGTAAGTTTTTTGTAACATTATTACTGTCATTTTTGATCAGTTTATTGCGTCCGTAGTGCTTCTTTTTTGTAAAAAAAAAAGTTATCAAACATTGATAATAATCATAAATGTCTCTTGAGCATCAAATCATCATATCAGAATCAGGATCATGTGACACTGAAGACTGGAGTAATTCAGCTTTGATTGCTGGATATAAATTAGACTTTACTATATATTCACATAGAAAACAGATCTTTTCAATTATAAAAATATTCCACTATTTTTACTGTATTTTTAATCAAAGAAACCCAGCCTCGGAGAGACTTCTCAAAGACATGTAAATATTCCAAAAATTGGCCAGTACTGTCCCATCGGCGATTAGCAGTTATGCTTCGCGCGTGTGGTGACGCGTCATGCGTCTTCAGGTTTGAAACAGAATCTTAAAGCAGATTAAGGGATAAAGGTGTGTTTATTTGAAAGCCGCAACCCCAGAATTCCCCTTCAAATACCTGCCTGTGTGCCAGAAGCTCCTGGAACCTGTGCAGAATTTTGATCTGCGCAAAGGCCAGGGACCGCGTGTGAGAGTGAATAATGAATAAGAAGCCGTTTGGGGGGGAAGTCGGGGAAAGAGATGGAGGGAACGATAGGAAGAAAAAAGAGTTTCAGCAAGAAAGAGCTTGGCGTAACACTTAAACCCGGCAGGATTACGTGAACTCTGAAACGCAGGGCCTCTGGGAAATGCCCTACCTCTCCTCACACCCCGCCCACCTGGTCATGTGACGCGCTAAGACAGCCAATCGGCGTTCACATCCTGACCTGACCTGAGTCATTCGACTCGCTGTAGTACTTCCGAAACGTTTCACACAAGTCCAAAATGTGCCAAACAAATGAAATGATTTTCTTCTCTGGTTTTAGTCACCAGTAACAACCCTACGACGGGCCGCCCTCTCCACACCAGCAGGTCACTTTACATTCATGTCAAAGTCAGCCGCGGGCCTGGAGGGCGTCGACTGCAGGCGCGCTTTGACACGCAGAGCGCCTCTGGTAGGGCGCTGTTGTCATGGCGCTATATGAAGTCATCAGGACTGCTTGATTCTGTCGCTCCAGTGAGACCCCGACCCCCCCGCCTCACCTCCAGCGCGGTCCACTTCCATTAGCACCTTCAGAAGCCTCAGCTGTGATTGAAGTGACAAAGATGGCTAATATTGGGCATTAATATTTCATACGTGCAGAAAAAATCCATGCATCTCTGGGTGTCACGTATACGTTATCATTCAAACTAATGCATCCTTATATAGTGGCAGGCAGGGTGTCGTACTTCATCGAAACGCGCTGTTTCGTTCGGCTTTCAGAGTAATGAATCTCTGGTATGAACTTCATCTGCAATCAAGTGTTTCAACAAAGACGTAGACACTGGAGTGCTTCCTGTGCGGTGTGTCTTTTCATGCACAGGTACTTTGCCAGTCCAAGGACAAAGGATTTTTCAGATTCAATTTAGTGATATATTAAATATATAAATATATATATATACACCAATTGATGATTGTTTTTTTTCTCCCCAAAATAAAAAAACATGTTAATCCACACCCTGCCTAAGTTTCTGTAATTTTCTTTTCTTTATTATTATCCTACTACAGTTATTCTTCCTATAATAAATCATTAATTGTGATACTTAAATTTGTTAATTTTTGAAATCTAAATTTTAGTATTAACAAAACAGATTTTATCACCCTGAATATTTTAGTCAAATTAATTGCAATCAGTTTGACAAAAAATTTTCATGTGCATGATTTATATATATAATTATATACTTTATATATACTTTATACTTATATACTATAAGTTTAAAAAGCAAAAATATATTTTTACTTAAAAAAAAAATATATATATAATATTTTTTTATTATTGTATATAATTTATATATAATTTTACAAATAATTTCAATTATTATATATATATATATATTAAATTTATTATATATATTAAGTAAAAATATATTTTTGCTTAAAAAAATAAAATAAAATAATATATATGTAATTATTTTTTAAATTATTATATATAATTTATATATAATTTTAGAAATAATTTCAATTATTATATATATATTAAATATATTATATATATTAAGTAAAAATATATTTTTGCTGTTTTAAGAGCAACAGGACAGGATTTATCATCTACGGTGTTCAAAACTATGAAACTATGGAGCCCCTAAAGGAACATGACGATGGAAAAAAAATGGGATGGGAGGAAAAAATATATTTCAATACTTCTGCGTTCACTCGCAAAAGTTTTCCTTTCCCTCCCAAGAAACATTGCGTTCCCTCAAAAAAACTTTTGTGTTCTCCCAAGAAACGTTGTGTTTGCTCGCACAACTTTTGTTCTCGTTTGAGCGAACGTAAAGTTTCTCTCGGGGATGCGAGAGATTTGCGAGTGAACGCTGAAGCACTGCCAAATAATTTTTCCTCCCATCTCATATTCTTTTCCTTTACCATGTCCTTCTAGGGCTCTGTATGAAACAAACGCTGTTGATAGAGCTCAGCTTGTATTGAATACGGAACATTCCTTTAAAGATACCCAGATTTTAAGTCATGGAAAGTCCAAGAAAAGCACAACCGCCGGTTGCTTTTGCATGCCTTTCTTGTGGCCTCGTGAGGCCGGGTTTGTAATTCTTTAAATGTCCCATCCGTGAAGTAATTGTACGCTGTCTCTGGTGATTGGTAGCTCAGAGAAAGAGTCTGTCGGCTGCCAGAGAACCAGATCCGCGTGGGCTCATGTTCGCCCTGCGCTGTATCATTACCGACGTCTTGAAGAGCCCTTACCCTGCAGATTAGGGTGAAGTCTTGGGGTGAACGGGGCTGAAATGTCTGTTTATTTTGGCCTGCCGGTTATCTCATGAATCATTTATTTTCAGCGCGCAAATGTGAGTTGGTAAGATGCTGTTTGAGCCCTTCATGCTGGCAGGGTTAAGTGGCCGGCCATCTAAAGGGAGAGGAGGAACCATTAGGCAGAGCCGCCCGAGGAAAAGAGCCACCAGCTGCCAGACAGATGACGGTGCCACACGCACAGGTGGGCGCGCTCAATGAGACGTCTGTTGACCCAGACGCCGCTGATGCGACTGCGCTGCTCTCTTCTGAGGTTTGAATATCTGCAGGAGAAGCTTCACGCCCCTCGTTGCTGCTACGTCCAGCCTGAAACATTTGATGCCTCTAGTTGTGCGATTCACTTTTGAGGCAGTGTGGTGGGCGTCTTATTTATTTCTTTGTATATATTTTGTAAATGCATTTTTAAATAGAAATACAGAAATATTTAATATGTTAAATAACATATTTCAAATTGGCAAAATAAAGTGACAAAATAGTGGTATCGTCATTTAGTTTTTTCTATCTATCTATCTATCTATCTATCTATCGTTCTATCGTTCTATCGTTCTATCTATCGTTCTCTCTATCTATCTATCTATCTATCGTTCTATCGTTCTATCTATCGTTCTCTCTATCTATCTATCTATCTATCGTTCTATCGTTCTATCTATCGTTCTCTCTATCTATCTATCTATCTATCTATCTATCTATCTATCTATCTATCTATCTATCTATCGTTCTATCGTTCTATCTATCTATCTATCTATCTATCTATCTATCTATCTATCGTTCTAAAATATGTACTAATAATGACAAGCCTGTATCAAAATTACTAAAAGCGAATAAATCTAAATCTAAAAAAATACAATTATAACATAATAATAAATGCTAATTAAAAACATTCATAAATACTGTAATAGTATTTAAAAAAAAAAAAAAAATAAAATTGATAAAAAATTTTTTTTAGAAAAGTAGTGGTATTAGTATCCTGTAAATGCCAGATTCCTACTGTATCACTGTTGTTCTTGTCCCAAAAAAACATTATTTTACCATGGCATTTTTTTCTTTCAGCGAATCTAAAAGTAAAATGCTCACATAACCGTTTGTAGGAGTTTTATTTGTTTTTCAGTAAATATTTTCTGTATCACATCAGAGAATGCTGCGCATGATGCCTCCAGAATGGCTTTCTTTCTTCAGATGTCAGTAATAATTTTCTGAGAGTTCGTCGTGCGTAGGTCGGTACATAAGCCGTGGCGTGAAGTGACACGACGGCGCGTTTGACTGACAGCCTGCTGATGAAGCCGGCGGCTTTGTGCGCGGCGAGGAAGCGGCAGAGCAGATCATCGCGGCGATATCAAAATAAGCATTATGGAAAATACAAGCCGCGTCCCCGCCATGCATCATTAAAAGCATACGTGATGCCTCTGTAATCATATTAATTCCTTAACAGCTTTATTTAATGACATAGAAGGCTGCCATTAGCATATTATGGAAATCCTGGTCGTTACGAATTGCTGTAATTTATGAACAAAAGCAACGGTGAGAGCGGCCAGCTGATCCAATATTGAGAGATGTTCTCGGCAGAGCTGATTATCAATACGGAATTGCAAATGTGCTTCCCAGCAGCCTCGGAAAACCGTCTGGAAAAAAAGAGAGCGAACGGAAACCTGAGGCGCAGTACAGTTCCTCCGTATGGCAGAACGTGGAAGTCTTCAGAAGTCTGCTGGCTACACGAGCCCATGCTGTACTTGGTGTCTAAATAACTAATTAGAGTCAGCAGTAATTTCCAGCGGCTGTAAGTGACTGGGATGGGGATCCGCCGCACCAGCACGCCTCCGCTTTCATGTGCTGCTCTTCTGGAGACATCTCGTCTCTCCTCTCCACTTCCATCTCTGTCTCTCTCTTGCTCTTTCGGCCTTTTCATTAGTTCAATCTGTGCCTCGTGCCCCCGCTGAGTGAAAAGAGCTTGTTTTGTGTTTCTACCGAAGGAAAGGAAAGGGCAAGAATGTGAAGCCCGAGAGGCTTCAGGAAGGGAGTCCGGTGAAGTTTGCAGGCGCAGGTGTCCGTCCTCGTGTTTGCTCCGACAGATGGCCTGTTTCTGCACGTCTCGGGCGTCCAGGACGCTTTCGTGTGACTGCTGGTCACCGGTGTATGTGCTTCATACCGGTTTAGTGAGTCAGAATGAAGTTTATTGTCATTTTAACACTTTTCTGGTGCTGTTTCAAACGTATTCTTTGCTTGTTCGTTCGTTTGTTCGTTCGTTCGTTTTTCCATTCTGTTCATTCTTTTGTTCGTACTGGTTCAGTTAGAATGAAGTTCATTGTCACACTGTTTCAACTTTTAGTTGTTTATTTGTTTGTTTGTTCGCTCTTTCATTCTGTTGTTCACTCTTTCGTTCATACTGATTTAGTTAGAATGACGTTTATTGTCATACTGTTTCAACTTTTGTTTGATTGTTTGTTCATTCTGTTGTTTGTTGTTTTGTTCATACTGGTTTAGTGAGTCAGACTGAAGTTTATTGTCATTTTAACACTTTTCTGGTGCTGTTTCAAACGTATTCTTTTGCTTGTTCGTTTGTTTGTTCGTTCGTTCGTTTTTCCATTCTGTTCATTCTTTTGTTCGTACTGGTTCAGTTAGAATGAAGTTCATTGTCACACTGTTTCAACTTTTAGTTGTTTATTTGTTTGTTTGTTCGCTCTTTCATTCTGTTGTTCACTCTTTTGTTCATACTGATTTAGTTAGAATGACGTTTATTGTCATACTGTTTCAACTTTTGTTTGATTGTTTGTTCATTCTGTTGTTTGTTGTTTTGTTCATACTGGTTTAGTGAGTCAGACTGAAGTTTATTGTCATTTTAACACTTTTCTGGTGCTGTTTCAAACGTATTCTTTGCTTGTTCGTTCGTTTGTTCGTTCGTTCGTTTTTCCATTCTCTTCATTCTTTTGTTCGTACTGGTTCAGTTAGAATGAAGTTCATTGTCACACTGTTTCAACTTTTAGTTGTTTATTTGTTTGTTTGTTCGCTCTTTCATTCTGTTGTTCACTCTTTTGTTCATACTGATTTAGTTAGAATGACGTTTATTGTCATACTGTTTCAACTTTTGTTTGATTGTTTGTTCATTTGTTTGTTCATTCTGTTGTTTGTTTGTTGTTCATACTGGTTTAGTGAGTCAGAATGAAGTTTATTGTCATTTTAACACTTTTCTGGTGCTGTTTCAAATTTATTCTTTGCTTGTTTGTTCGTTTGCTTGTTCATCTGTTCTATTGTTCGTTCGCTCTTTTATTCTGTTATACGTTCTTTTGTTGCTTTTGTTTGTTGGTGTGTTCGTTTGTTTGTTAATTTTGCTGTACATTCCTTTTTGTTTGTTCATTCATTCTGTTTTTGTTTGTTCATTCATTCTGTTTGTTTGTTCATTCTGTTTTTGTTCATTTGTTAATTCGTTCATTTATTCTATTTGTTTGTTCATTCGTTTTACATTTAATCATTTAGCCCAAGCTTTTATCCAAAGCGACTTCATTCTGTTCATTTGTTTATTCTGTTTCAGTCATTCTGTTTGTTCATTCATGTTTATTAATTCTATCGTTTGTTCGTTCATTCTGTTGTCCATTCTTTCATTCATTCTATGTTTTGTTTGTTTGTTCATTTGCTCGTTTAGTTATTTGTTTGATTATTCATGGTATTGATGGTTCATTAAAGTCAGATTTATTGTCCATTTTAACACTTTGAAATGGTTCCTATAGTCATCAGAGTTTGATTCATTCAATCAGGACTTTTAGATTTTTAAAAAAAAAAAAAGTCTAGTTATATTTCTTTGAATTTTAGTTCATTTCAATAAACCAAGAATTGCAGTTCTCCACCTGTTCACAGCCTCATTTCCCATTCAGTTCAATTCAAATTTCAGGAATATAATTATTCTGAATGGCTCTCAGCCGTGTTGCCCCGGTTTGTAAAAAGCGACCTTGTAACCAGAATCGAGCCTGAAAACGCTTTTGTTTCCGCCCGCTGCTCGTCGTGGAAATGCATCCGAAGTGCCCCAGCCGTCTCCTTCCGACTGCCTCCTCTCATCTATGAACTTGTTCGTTTGAAGCCCAGATAAGTAATGTGGTTCTCCGAGCTGCAGCTCCATTTTTGCTTCGTTTATGATCAATAATAAGTACTCTGAGGGAAGAGCGAGCCGAGCGGGCGTTGGTGATTTATTGATTTCTGTGGGGCCGTACCGCATGCATGCTAATGAGCAACGTGATACATTGCAAAGCTGTGAACTCTGGAGTGTTTTCAAATTATTGTAACACAGCCATCGACCCGTCCACCTCCACTGTCTTTTTATGTGGTTTCGGTGTTAAAAGCCTCATCGGAATTACGCTCATCTGTAAAACGTGGCTTTCGCGCTCCCTCTGGCAGAGATTTTTATTTGTTTTTCGTTGTTTGGCCCCTGCCAGAGCTGAAGCTTGTAGATGAATGTTGTTTGTGGTTTAAAGTGACAGCAGCAGCCAGATCAGCTAATGCTGAACACGAAACGCTTTTCTCGGCTTCATCACAACTGGATGGCTCAGAGGAAAATATTATTGCTCTTTTATGAGACTTAATGGGGTTCTCTGATATGTTCGGCTTTAAGTATAAACTTTGTTTCCATTTTTATTTCTCTCATGGAGAGGGTTTGTTGACTGAAAACAAGCTGATTGTTGTCATACCGTCGCATTAATGTGGAGAAACTGCTCAGATGAGAAATTTCTCTTCACATTGGAGATGTTTTACCATCCCACGAAGCCATGGGAGAGGGAGATGTAAGTCACATGACAACATGGAGAATGTAGTATGTCGGAATTTCATGCTATATGTATAGGTTGCAATAAGTAATTGCTTATTCAAAATGAGTACGCAATACCGTATGCAGCTATTGTCTAGATATTGATGTGTTACATTACCTACATAACTCTGCTTAGTTGAAATTCGTGTTGTGATTTACCGTTTTCCCGGATCTTTGGTCCGAGCTCATGCGAATGGGAGGTTATGACAGATTCAGGAATGTATTCATCAGTTCTCTTTTAACTTTTATAGCCGCCGCGGGGCGTACATCTGTGCCTTGATCTTACAACAAACCTGTCAGTTCACATCGCCACGAGTGCTAAATCAATATCCATTTCAAACTGGCCAAATTCATTTTTTGATGCAGTTTTTGTCAGGCCTGGATGATATACAGAGGAACTGTGATATGTTGATATTATACAGTGTTATAGGAGGGTTATATTTGGTGATATATTGTTTACAAATGCAATAATATATGTTCTAGAAATGGGCACAAATGATGTGTGAGTGTCAGTGGGATGTATTAGGCAGCAAGTGCACATCTTGTCCTCAAAGTTGTTGTTAGAAGCAGGAAAAATGGGCAAGCGTTGGGATTTGAGCGAGTTTGACAAGGACCAAATTATCATGGCTAGACGACTCGTGGGGTGTTCCCGGTCTGACGTGGTCAGTGTCTCAAAAGTGTCTCCTGTAGCTCAAATTGCTCAAGACGTTAATGCTGGTTCTGATGCAAAGGTGTCCGAACACAGAGTTTGTTTGGAGCTGCATAGACGAGACCAGTCAGGGTGTCCACGACCAGGGTCGGGGAGTAACGAAACACAAGTAACTTAGTGACGTTTTTAAAATAAAAAATGTGAGTGACTGTGTTTGATTTGAAATGGCTGGTAATCAGATCACAGTTCCATCTGAAAAGTGTTTTAGATTACCAAAGTGATTACTTTGAGTTTTAATGTCATTTAAACAGCGATTGGTGATTCTCTGACTCTGACCGTCTGAAAAAGACCAGTTCAGTTTCATCAACATTTAATACTTTTATTATTTTTATTTAGTTCTGTCCTGAACAAGACAAAATGACTGAATTTATAAAAACAACTGAACTGTCCTGTCATGACCTGATGATCCACGACTGTTTTTCATGTTTTGTGAGTCATTTTATAATTCACTCGTCACTGCGACTTTTTCTCACCATTGTGAGTTTGTGTTTCACAATTCTGACTTCTTTTTCTCAGATTTGCGAGATTTAAACTCACAATTGCAAGTTATAAAGTCAGAATTGGGAGAAATAAACTTGCAATACTGACTTTTTTTTCTCAATATTGTCAGTTTATATCTCATAATTCTGACTTTATAACTCACAATTGCAACTTTATATCACGCAATTCTGAGGGAAAAAGTCAGAATTGTGAGATAAAAACTCTCAATGACCTTTTTTGTGTTTGTTTCACACTTATTAGTATTCCAAAGTATTCTAAAGTATTTAGATGAAGTGACTAAACTTGAGTAATGTAACGAAATACGTCACAAATGACTTTTTAAAGCATGTATTTTGTAATCTGTAGTGAAATACATTTTAAAAGTAACCCACCCAGCCCTGTCCACTGTCGAAAGAGCCAGCAGTGGGTCAGAACTGGACCACAGAGCAATGAAGAAGGTGGCCTGGTCTGAGGAATCACATGGGTGGTTGGGTGCGTGTGCGTCGCTTACCTGGGGAACACATGACTCCAGGATGTTTCATTTAAGTTTGTCTCGTCTGTTTCTTATTCTAAAGCAAAAATAGAAATGGCCAGAAAAATGGTTTCCCCCTAATAATCGACCGTCAGGAAGTGATTGTTAACGGCAGGAATCCGTTCACACATCATTCATCATTGATATGGTTTATGACTTCAAACATGTAAGTATCGCTCTAATGTTAGCCTAGTCCTGGATAAATGTGCGCTATTATCCAAGCGTTTGTGTGGAGAACGTGCTTATTGTATGACATGTGATCAGTTTCGCACTTTTACAGATAACAGTAATGCAAACTGTAAAGGCTCTACTTTTATTTCTCACAATAGCAGCAAAACGTTGTTCATCTTTGAAATACTGAAAACAATCAGGACGCGCTTTCTGTCGTCTTGAGCACAAAATGAACCGAAACTCAGAGTATACTTGCTTCACAAACACCAGAGCTTTTCAACGAACCGGTTCACATGGAACATAACTATTCTCAGATTATGTAATCCGCATGAAACCTGCGCTGTGGACGTGACGAGCCGAAAACACAGAAAACAACACATTATTAAATAATGACTTCTAATCATTACTTTTACTGGTGAGCGCTTGAGCACTGATTAGGCTATCTTATATATATATATATATATATATGCAATTAAAAGCTGATTATTATGATTGATGGCTCATTAATGTAAACAGATGATTAGTCGACTAATGAACGGCTACTAGTCGAATAGAAAGCTGTAGCCACAAATGACACACTAATTAAGAATATAGAGCTGTAAAATGAATGTGGATAACAATTCAGCTCATTTAATGAGAAATGTTTGAGTTCTTATGGAGACGTGAATGGGCTCCGTTGGGGTGTTTTACGGCATCTCCTCAGAGTGTTTGTGTGTTTAGTGGAGTCCAATCGGACGTTGCTCGACCGATCTCTGAGAGGCTCCGTCAGCAAACCCAAAACAGCTCGAGTCGCGTCCGTCCGTCCCAAAAGAAAACTCTGAATACCGGGGGGGAAGCGGCTTGACAGGCACAGACGTGTACTAATTAACTAACTTAAACAAACTTGACAAGAGGAAGGAGAAAAGCTTTCAGTGCCCCCCTTTAAAAAGCCATTACCAGGAAGTGGGCAGAGGAATGTGTGTGTGTGTGTGTGTGTGGCCCCAAAACTGAGCCTTTAGGGATGTCTTCATTTAGAAAAATGTTTCATAAATTAATTCCTTTAAATGGTTACCCTTAAAACGCTGAAGCTTTACTATAGGGGTGGTTTCTCGTCAGAGAAATGAGAAGTCAGTGGCAGGGCCTGGTTTGGATGAACGTGTGTTTGCGTGTGGGTTTGCCGCAGGGCCGCCGTTTCTTTCCGATGGAGTCATTTAGGAGGTGAAGAGGTAGATTATGGCTCATTTGGGGGTGGAGGTCTGTCAGAAACAAGGGCTTTGTGAGCAATCCCAGACTTTTGACAAGATGACCTTTCATCCCAGTAAACAGAAGCCCAATTTAAGTGTTTATCATTCAAGGAACGTCAGGATGAACACGGAGAGCCGCTATAGAAAGAGTTTAGCTGGACGTGGAGATGTCAGCTGTGAGTTTGTGTCCTGAGGGCTCTGTGGAAATGAAAAGACGCATCTCTCGTTTAAATCTGACGCGCAGATGTCTTCATTACATTCACGATGAATCACTCGAGTTCTTCACACCCTTTTGAATTTCTTTCTCAATTTCTACACATCATTACAAAGAGGGACAGAACGTGAAAATGTAGGGAGGAGATGTTCTGTCTGTTGAGATATGATTCCTCTCGAGAGGAAGTGACATGCGGAGGGTTGTTGATGATGATAATGTTAACGCAGCGACTATAAAGAGCGTCCTGGTGCCCTTGGAATATACATGGGTTTCCATCAAATCCCTTTTCCCCTGGGAGGAGTTTAGCTAAACTAAATCGATATTTATTTTGTTGCGGTCATTATCATTCGTGGAGAGTGTCCACATGCAAATGATTGGATTTTCAGTTTATTAATTAGGGATATATATATATATATATATATATATGTAATAAAATTCTATTTTTCAAAATTATATATAAAAAAATGGAATTACTGAAATGGGTATATATATATATATATATAAATAAATTTAATTTTAGTAAATAAATTTTTTAAATATAATTTTGAAAAATAGAATTTTATTTCTATTATTTATACACATTATTTATATACATAAATATAAATAATAGAAATATAGATAGATATATAATATATATAATAGAAATAAAATTATATATTTAATTATATATAGATACACAATGCAATATGTATATATTGTATAATTACAACATTTAGATATTTGTAATATTATAAAAATATATAAAAGTTGTAATTATACTATATTTGTATGTCTATTATTTTTATTTCTAATATATATATATATTAGAAATAAAAATAATAGACATAAAATATTTTTAAATGATATATATAATAATAAAATAAATAATAAAATATGTATATATTGTATAATTACAACATTTACATATTTTTATAATACATTATAAATATACATTTATTTAATCTAAACGCAGAATTATGCTTATTATGAGAAAATAAATATGTTGCATTGTCAAAAACTCATCGACTGTCACGTAGAAATAAAACCAAATGGGTAACAATGAATATCGGTAGGATTGATGCATCGGTCCGTATTTGTCCATTTTGAGATTATTTCATTGGATATTCCGGTCTTCCTAATATTAAGCATTTCATTCTTGAACTCACAGCTCAGTTATATTCCAGCTTCCTTTCTCCCAGTCTTCGTCATCTTCTTTTATTAAACCCCTTCTCTCTTCTTCTCTCATTTTCCTTTCTTTGAGATTTGACGAGCTGAAAATAGAAAGGGACCGAGAGCGCTTGCGGAGAGCGGCGACCCAACACTCTTCAAAGGGAAGAGGTCCCGCGCCGAGCACAAGCGCTTACACATATTGTAATTAGAGGAAAGGCCATTATCTTGTAAAGATGTTTTCCTTCACAGACCAGAAGAACGTTTGCCTTGAGGATTTTCTGTGGTAACTTAATAATGGAGGCGTTCAGGTTCATTAGCGGCTGCGCTTCTGAAGGGCCGGATTCAATAATAGGGAAAAGTCTTCTCGAATCCGGCCGCTCGTTCCTCGCGCGCCTAATGCCGCGCCGTCATCGACACGCACGCTTTTCAAAGCGAGATTAAGCTTTCTAATGAATTTCCAGTCCTGTACAGTTAAGCCTCAGCCAAAAAATTAAATCAGAGCGAATTTATCTCCGACGATGTCGCTGTTTCTGCCTCCTGCTCGCAAAATTAACACATTTATTAAACCAATGAATTGAGACGTCTCCTATTAATTGGCAAAAGTGCTGAAAGCTGTGTTGGTAAAACGTACCGTCGAGGCTGGAAATGAAACTAAAGCCGTTAATTAGCAGATGAGATCGGCCGCTTGTCTAAATCTCCACCGTCGCGCCCAGAGATTAATAGGCGGAGCTCGTAAAAAAAAAATTAAATGGTGGCAGTTTGCAGAAACAGCTGGTGAGACCCAGCAGCGCAGAGAGGGTCATCGCAGGGGCCCGTTTAATGAGCGCGTCGCTGTCTTCTGACCCGCTCCAGAAGCCACACGGTGCTGTCCTAGTATCAGGATGATTTTCATTCATAATTTTTATACATTTTAGGGCGCAAATGAACTTACTTGATAGCTCTGATGCTCCCAACTTCAAAAATTGTTCTTATATTTTGCGCACAGTGATCTTGCTGTGTCTGCTAGAGTATTTTGTCTGTCTTCAGTGTGTCCTGTCTCTGGACGTTCACACAATTATTGCCATGTAGTTTGTGTGCAAGTCTAGAACAGAGATCGGTGCAACAGGTAGAATTATTCGCACAAATACTCTCAAATATATCCAGAGGTCGCATAGACTCCCATTTTGGGAGCGTATGTGCCTATTTCAGACAACAACAATAATAACCATCCGTCTCCAGACCAGTCGGGCAGAGATGTTTAGGGTCAATGGGGCACCTGTAAAGAGGTGCTAATGAGGGGAACGTCCCGTACGACGACGGACGGGCTTTAATGTGAGGCCTGAGTGAGTGCAAACATGACCCGGACACACGTGGCTTTCATTACTCCAACCTCGAGTTCGGCCCACCGGCAGGAAGCAGAACAGAAGGTGAGACTGATTTGAAATTGGGTGTGCTTGTCAACAAATTGATAACCTGCCCAGAGGCATCAGCGTGCGCTTCAAAGGCCTTTATCAAATTCACATGTGCAGATCGTTTTTTGTTCTCCTCCCATGAGCAGAACCGAGAGAAACGATGTCCTGCTCCGACATCCTCCAGGATCCCTTTCCCCCCTCACGCTCGTTGGCCTCGTTCCGACTGCATCTGGTGCCCTAGTTGGACGTTTCGGTGGCTGCCTCGGTCATCGTGAGCGCGCTCATTACAGCACCTCCCCCTGCGCTCAGACGGACGTCTCCTGGGTTCGTTCACTCTTCCCTGCCGTTCGACTCGACTAATACAGCCACTTACCAGCCTTTTAACTCTGGACCGCGCTGGTTAACCCCTCACAGATGCAGCCCTGAAAGTCTAGTGTGTGACGCACATGCAATATAAAACATTTCGCATGCAAAGAATGTCCATTGTCAATAGAGTAGAGCTCAAACGAAGCAATTTGACCCTTTTTCACAGATAAATCTCATCTTTATCCATTCAAATTTTAATGTGAATTTATGTTACTATACATTGTACATGTTTTCTTACCTCGTCGTTAAATTACAGAAAACCCTGCGAATTTGACATCTTTCTCTCTTCTGAACAACATAGTCAAGCTCTTGATATTTTTTGGAAAGTCGTTGTTTTTCATATTTATATCTGTTGTCGTTTCCATTCACCGCTGAACAAGATTCAGAATGTTTTTTTTTGTTAATTAAAATGAAGCGGTAATAAAATATAACCTGAATGGAAAAAATTAGAAATGTAACCAACTGAAACAAAATAAGTTGTAGTTACTAAAATTGGAGAAAAAAAAAAAAAAAACCCACAACAAAATAACTACAACATTTATCTAAAAGTTAAAACTGTAGATAAAAATAAAAGCGAAAGCTTCAGATGTTCTTCAAGCGAAATGGAGGAACGAACCAGTGTGACGTTATTTCACACAAAATCAGGATAAAACCGAATTCGTTGGAGTCTGAAAGTGAACTTTCCTGGAAAACACATTGGTCTGTGATGATGATGTAATAAGTGGGTGTGGCTCTGAGGCTCCGCCTTCTTTGACAAGAAATGAGAAATCAGGAGATCGAATTGGTTTAATGGGTGGTATTTATAATTCCTGCAAAACGATTTACATAACGTAAAATGCATTATAATATGACTATTAATGTTATTTAAATGACATGGTTCATACTGAAGCTACAAATCAAGCATTTATTCATTTTGTCAAGTGCACCTGATAGCTTAGCTTACATTACATGACATATGTTTTTGTTTCCAGTGTGTTTTAATCAAAGGCATTCATTTTTCATTTCAACTACGTTTGTGCACTTAACATAATAAACGGCGTACAATAGAGTTATAATCCGTCGAGACGTCACGAAAACAACTTTTGATCGGGCATTCCCGCCCGGGTCCTAAAGGAGACGCCATTCCGACTCGATTTGTCATTTCATCTGTTCAGTCGGTCGAGGTCAGACGCGAGTAAAAACACGAAGAGCTTCTTCATAATAGAAAGGGTAGTATTTCTAATTGAAAGCGACACTGACACGGTTGTTCATGTTTAATATTGTAAACCAGCAATCTACTGCATAAATGCTGTATAATCAAACATGTGATCAGATTAAATGATTAAATAGTATAAAAGCATATTGAAATGGCACGATACTTTGAGGGTGGACAGCATATTCAATTGTTCATTCATATGAACAAAAAAGGCTGTAAATATGAGGTCGGCGAGTGTGTTTTTTTAACTTTATCATCCTAACTGGAGGATTATAGGACGTCGCTGTGAGATGCATGATTCGAGGAATCATTCCCATCTGGAGATGAAGACCGTCTCTGGCAGTTATCTGGCAGCGTGAGAGGAATCCGTGTTTGTGGAAGGAGGAATAATGCAAGCTTTCGCTGATGAGCGGGAATTATGATGATAACGATAAGTCGCTGGACATAAACTGCTGTGTGAGAATCGATAGGCATCGCAGATCATTTCATAGGAGGTGAATATTGACAGGCAGCATTTCATTGGCTCGATGGCCGATTTAAAATGAACTTTATTTCTCAAATGAAACCACAGAAGCGCTCGAGAACTGAACGCGGAAAATAAATTTGTTTGCCGTCTCGCGTGGAAAATTAAGACGTATAAATCTCACAAATGAAAACAAATGCATTCAACGATGTTTGACCCTCATTAAAGTCGGGTCGCGGACGCAACGCGGGGACTGATATACGACTTCTCTGCGCTCGCGTGTGTTTCGAGTTTGCCGTTGACCTGTGTTTTACCCTGACGTGTCACTTTAAGCATTAATAATGAGGATTTACAGCTGACCGTCGGGTCTGGACGCAGGACACACACGCATCAGAAATACAAGCAGCAAAGTTTATTTCTTCGTCGTATCGTAAGCGCTCGGCTTGACTTGCGAAGAAACTGAGAGTTTGAAGAGCCGTTTTAAGGACATTTTCTCTGGTTGGAAGCGCCATACTGACATTTTATTTGTCACGCCAGTTCTGTTGCAATCTGGATACTTGTAATGAACATATTTTTATATGCACAAACGCAAACATCTGAAAGGTATAGGAACGCAATACACAACTTTTGAACCTTTTCGTGTTATGATTGTGCACTGTCAGGACTGTGACCTAAACCTCGCGTTTCGCGACCTTTTTTTAACGGGTTATATAAGCCTCTCTAGTATCGTCGAATGGTTCTACATTATTCATTTCAGGGTTCATGCTAATTTTGGAGAGTGAAATTCAAGTACTTTTCAAGGACTTCTTCCAGCACTTCAAATCTCTAAATATGATCCAATTTTAATGTGATGGTTTGTAAATCTGAAAGTTTAAGGGTGAAGGAACACTTCGTGGCAAAAAAGACATGAAATTAATACAGTATAACGGCTGCAGAGCAGCACTTATTCGCCATTTCCACTCTAATAAATGGGGAAAAAGTCACGAAAAACAAACTTTTCTTCAGATTGTGACTGAATCGCACAGAACTGAAGCTGTCGGGCAGTTCATGGTACATTTAAAAAGAGTAGAATATTTACATTTTTCTCATTTTTGCATGTTATTGTTGTCAACAACATCTCGATTGAAGCTCAGTGCTTCACTGACACGTTTCTGATGAACAAACGCGTAATATTATCAGTTACTGCACTTATTAAGGCAAAACAATTGTGAAATGATTACATTACCTTTATGATGAATCAGGTGTCATGTTCGTTTGGAGCCCTGACTGGATTTGTGTTGTTGAGCGAAAAACAAACAACGAGACAAGAGAAAAAGAAAAACGAATCCTTTAACTTTGACCTCATTTAGAACAAAACAGAAAAATTATAGTATAGAATGAACATAAATTATAGCAACATTCGTTATATAAAACTTGGGCTCATGTTTTTCTCAATCACTCAAATCACATGTTTCGTGTGCTTGATGTTCATGGCATGTTGCAGTTTCACAGCGTGAGAGCAGCAGGTGTAAACCTTCACCTGGAAGCGCTTTATCTCCCTTCTTTCATTTATAGGGTGATTATTTACAGAACAACCTAATTACTGAATGACTGTCAGATGATGCAGATCTGGTTTGTGTTTGTGATTTCTGCCTCCGAACACAATTAGCCTCCATTTCACCAGTTATTTTGTATTTAATGGATATTTAAAAGACCAAATTGATGATGTTTAGTATATACAGGCGAACAATGTAGATATCTTGTTATATATATATATATATATAATATTATATATAAAGTTATTATATTTTTCAATTTATATATCAATATTATATTCATATTTTTTTAAGTTTTAGTGTAATTATATACATAAAATTATTAAATATATTTTATTTAATTAATAAAGGTATTATTAATATGTATAGTATTTTAATTGTTTTTAAATAATGTTTTATTAAAATAAGTATTAAATACTGCTATATGTAGTATTTTTTTACTAATTTTAATAATAAATTATGAATATAGTGAAAAGATATATATATATATATATATATATAAGTGTGTATGTGTATGGATAATTAGTACATTTATGATTAATATATTTTTAAAATAATTTGAACACCAATGTTATATTTATATTTTTTATTCATTAGTTTGTTTATTTTTTTGTGTGTGTGTATATATATATGTATATATATATTCTTCATTTCTCTTATTTCTCTTCAATATTTCTCTTAATATACTTAAGTTTTTTAATATCTCATTTTATTGTATTTCATTTAAAGTTCATTATATTTACAGTTCTGAAAATGGTTGGAAAATGGAATTAAAGGTTGGACCAAAATTCGACATACACCTTATTGATGTTGTGAAGTATACAGGCAAGCAGATGCGCCCAGAATACAAACACCCAGCGCTTCACTTTCACCATTGAAAACCATTATAAAGAATATGCTGGACATGCAATTCAGCGTGATAGGTTCATACTCGAGGCTCATCTGCTCGACCGAATACCCCGATCAGACACGACTTCACGAGCACTGCCAGGTGAAGTGAATATCTCCTCATCACGGCAGGAAAAATGGGATCTGAGCGAGTTTGACAAGGGCCAAATTGTGATGGCTAGACGACTGAGCGTCCCCAAAACTGCAGCTCTTGGTTTTCCCGGTCAGCGGTGGTCAGTGTCCATCAGAAGTGGTCCGAGGAAGGAACAGAGGTGAACCGGGTCAACAGACGAGCTCCAGAAGTTGATGTCAGGTGTTTTTCTTTTGAGAGTTAATCTAAATAATCGTGTCTTGAAATGGATGGAAAAGTGACCGCTCTCAGCTTTGAAGATTGAATGATATTCCTTTCATAATTGAAATGTCACACTCATGATTTGGAGACAGTGTTTGCTGAACCGCGA
This sequence comes from Opsariichthys bidens, assembly GCA_037194245.1. Classification (NCBI taxonomy): domain Eukaryota; kingdom Metazoa; phylum Chordata; class Actinopteri; order Cypriniformes; family Xenocyprididae; genus Opsariichthys; species Opsariichthys bidens. The sequence goes on from CM074289.1 coordinate 813,591, forward strand.
GGAAAAACAACCACAGCAAAACCACTTCATTATCTAGAGATGATGAGATAAATGAGATAATCAGTGAAATTTGCCGTTTTGTGTTTTGGAGAGGCTGCTTCTCGCCTGACCTGCCAGCACTCCTCAATCCACCCAGGAAGTGTCCTCGTGCATCTAGACGGGTCCGGGATGGGCGGCCCGATCCGCAGATGATGGGATTCTGGCCGCATTCCCCAGTTTTACGGCGAGGGATGTGGCTTATATCGGCGGCTGGTGCCGGAGGCCCGTGCGCGTCGAGGTTTGGGAAGACAGGAAAGCTCGCTGACCCGTGGCGGAGTTCAATTAGCATTTGCAAATTACACCTGCTCTCCATGCTGCCTCTGTGAGCCGAGTGCCGCCGCGGCCCCGTCGCCGTCGGGCATGGCAGGGAGGGGGAAGATGTTGTCGGTGTTATTGCATGGCTGTATGAAATATTAACGCCACAGAGCCAGCTCTCTGGGTCCCTGTTCTCATCAAAAATAGAGCAGAAAGAGAAGGCCAGAAAAAAAGAAGAGCTAGGGGCGTTGCCGGCCTGTAATGACGTTAACCTTTGCTCTCACCCCTATCTCTACACCTCATGACCCGAGCGGCCCTTCTTCCCGAGGAAAACAGACTCGTCTTGAAGGGGCGATGACATTTGAGGAGGTCCCACCGACATATATTACCATATTTATTTGTTTTATTTAAAATATTATAAATTCAGTATTATTTATAATGTATACTTAATTTAATTAAAATACAATATTTTGTAGATGTCTTGTTTTATATATATATATATATATATATATATATATATTTCAGTAGATACTATATAAAACAGTGCTTATTATTATATTTTTTAATTTGCATATCAATATTAAATTGTTTTTAGTTTTAGTGTAATTATGCAAGTATATATACATAAAATATATTTTATTTAATTAATAAAGGTATTATTAATATGTATAGTATTTAATTGTTTTTAAATAATTATATATATATATATATATATATATAAAAACATAATTATTAAATACTACTATATATAGTATTTTTTATTGTTTTTAATTGTTTTTAACTAATTTATGTAATTATGAAGTATAAATATAGATCAGTATATACAGAGTTTTATATATGTATATATATATCAAAAACACAAATATATATATATATATACATAATTAAAAACGTAATTATTAAATACTAATATATATAGTATTTTTTATTGTTTTTAACTAATTTATATAATTATAAAGTATAAATATAGTTCAGTATATACACAGTTAGGGTTATAAATATTTTATATATAAAAAAATCTTCATTTCTCTTATTTCTCTTCAATATTTCTCTTAATGTTTCAAGTTTTTAATATCTCATTTTATTGTGTTTCATTTAAAGTTCCTTATATTTACAGTTCTGAAAGTGGTTTTAGTTAATGATAATCCTTCCTCTCTTTCTTTCTTTCTTTCTTTCTTTCTTTCTTTCTTTCTTTCTTTCTTTCTTTCTGTCTTAATCTCATGAATCTCACCTGTTTCAGATGTAATAATACGAAGCGCACACTTCAAAGCAGACAGATCGCTGCTGTTTGGGTGTCTTCTGCTCGTGTTTGTTTGTCTGGGGAGCAGATGTGTTTGATGAGCTTCCTGTACTGAAGGATGTGCCACAAAATGTGTTGCATAAACACAATCGGCGATGTAATTATCAAGCTCATCATGAATCAACTGCTCGAGTCGGAACCAAAACAAGTCGCCATTGAGGTTCTTCCCCCTTTAAATCCAATTGGTTGCTTATGAAACGGATCCCTTCTCCAAATCAGAGCGAAGCGGGAACAAACCTCTTATTTCCTCCGGGGTTCTGATGTGGTTTCTTCCGTCTGCAGGTGACACTTTATTGTGTTTGTGACGTCTCTGCTCATTACTGAGGGCTGATGAGATCTTCTGCTCCATTGAACATGGGAAAGGAGTGGTTTCACTTGGTGACGTTTTTAACGAACACTATAATGTCTGATCCTTAATGCAGGTCACTCTGGTAAAGAAGCACCGCTCCGAACGGAAGAGAGCGTAAATCTGAAATCCGACGTACCGCGCGTGAAAGCTAATTAAAGAGATAATTAACATTCGGTCATCATTTGTTCATTTATTGATGGCAGTTTTTTTTTGTAAATAACGTTTTTAACAGCATCCATTAAATTTGTGAAAAATGTGTAACGATAATAAAGAATATTTTCAAAATAATTTAAAAATTTGTATAAATAATAATTATGAATCATTTAAAGATAATACTATAATATAATCATAATTAATAAATAAATACGTAAAAATTATAATAAAAATTTGATTTATTTATTTAAAAAAATAAATATTTTGTCAAATGCTCATGAAGAATGGTTCATTAAATAATAGTAATAATATTCATCCTTCAAAATATCGTCTCTTCATGCAGATTTACAGTGAGTAAATGATGACAAAATGCTCATTTTTTGGGTGAACTGTCCCTTTAAGTATGTCTGTCTGTAATCGATCCTTCGCATACAGTTTGATTGACAGGCGATCTGACCGATCATAACCCCGGATCGGCCATTTTGTGGGTCAAAGCGGTCAGGGGAGTCAGTAGATGAACGCTGGTGAACTTGAATCACGTCTTGAAACGACATTCCTTCTGATGTTCATTCATGTTTATTTGATGCTGTTAATGAACTAGTGTGAAGAGATGATCGACACATTAAACACACACTAGACGCTATTTATTGATTCAACATTACAATATTTTAAACATGAAACTCCGTGATGAATTTTTCACTGCGTGAGAACATGATGTGTGGCGTGAGAGCGGACATAGCAACAGTAACTAAAGGGGGCGGGGCTTTGCGAAAGGTCGATTGGCTGTATTTAAAAAAACAGAATTTGTGTTTGTCCTAAAGGTATAAATAGTTTTATACGCGGGGCTCGTGGATGTTTGTGTCCTGCAGTATCTCTTAAAGATTTGATGCAGTAATGTTGCTGGTGCTCTTCAGACACAGATGTGTTTTGTAACGCTGTCCAGGATCATTTTTGAGCACAATCTCTCAGTTATGGTCTGATGGTGAAAAAGTGGCGCCTGCTTTCTAAAAAAAAAGACACTTTCTGCAAAGCGGGACGGTCTGTTAATGGACACTGTCACTTAAGCTGCATCTGAGATTTGGGCTGAAGGTTGGCGTCAGGTTATCCAGCGGCTCCACGCTGTCCTGCAGAAACAACGCTGCTCGGGAAAATAATGCAGCGCTTGGCCATTTTAAAGGATTTCCACACTGACCTGACCTGTCCTCTTCCTCCGCTTCTCTCCGTCCCGAGCGGCTGATGGCGTGAGCGTGTGCCCAGGGGAGCGGGTCAGTGGTTCGGTGCGAGTCCTCGGGCGCTCATGCCTTCCTCGCTTTGCTTGATTAGACCCAGAAGTCTCAAAGGCCGTCTGGAGACACATTTGTGCAAAATTGCAGTTTTACTGCGAGCACTTGATGCATCTGTCACCTGCGGAGGGAGAGAGGATGTGACTCCACACCTGATGTGTGAGGAAAACCACAGTTATAATGAACAAGAGAAACATTTCCTTTAAAATGAGAGAGAATAGATGTGCTGTAATACAGTCTATGTAGTCTAGAGAAATGAACAAGTGGAGAAAGCACCAACCTTGAGTTTTGTTATTATTGGTACTGAGGTAGAATTAAGCAGACAGAACCATGTTGTCCCACTTCGAACGGATCATACCACAATAATAGACGGCACGTGAAAACTTATTAAAGGGGTAAAATTAACATTCTGTCTTCATTTACGCTCGTGTTGTTCTGAACCTGAAGGACTTGAACATAAAAATATGTTTTAGAATCTGGAAGAAATTGATATTGATTGCACCTTTTTGTTGGATGAAAACTTTTTTTTAAAGAAAATGATCAACTGAATTTGTGAAAAAATAGCTTTAATGAAATATGCTTTAATTAATCAGACAGACAGTAAGATTTAATTATAAATATATATATATATATTATATTGTTTATATTATATATATATATATATATTTTATATATCATATATGTGTGTATATATATATATATATATTGTTATCTTATATAATTTAATATAACTAAATATAACTTTTTATAAATATATTTATATATATATATATTTATATATCATATATATGTGTGTATATATATATATTAAATTATATATGATAATATATATACGCACACAAACACATACACACACATATATAATACGTATATGATTATAATAATATTAATAATGATGAGGATAATAATAATGATAATAATAGATAGAAAAAAAGAAAAAAATTAATTATAAAAAAAATATATATATATAATTTATTTTCTTTTTTTTGCCTTGAGAACAGCCGACTGATAATTTAGTCTGATAAATGTGAATCTTTTTCTTGATGTGCAGTGTTAATCTGTGTGGACAACCATCGAGACACAGAAACAGACGCCGATCACAGAAACGACAAAATAATAGCAGCTTTAATCTGCATTAAGCGTTTTATGGTGAAATATAATCTCCTGCAAATGTGTTTTCCACAAAGAAAATATCATTTCACATTCAGACGGATCATAAAAATGAAAAGGTGTTGTGGTGCAAACGGTTCTCATTATTTCACAGACGCTTTCCAAGTTTTGGTGCGGTCAGAAGCATTCGGAGGTGAATTGGCGGCACTCATTGGACGGCCGGTCCTGCGAGGCGCGTCCCATAAATCTTGGCGGTATTGATTAGGATTAGAGGTGAAATGTTATGATAATGTTTGGTGGTTTCAGGAGTTGTGTTGTTCACTGGAGCAGTTAGCACATTAATCACAGCTGTCTGGCCGGCGGTCGGGGGATTCGGGCCATGGGCGGGTGATGCCCAGCTGCCCGGCGCTGGTGTGGGTCGCTTCTGTGAAGGACAGGGAACAATAATTGAAGCCCCAGCGTCCCGAACACAGCATGCGAGTCTGACACCTTCATGTGGGCAGGGAATCGATCCTGTGTGTGAGTGAGTGAGTGTGTGAGTGAGTGTGTGTGTGTGTGTGTGTGTGTGTGTGTGTGTGTGTGTGTGTGTGTGTGTGTGTGTGAGTGTGTGAGTGTGTGTGTGAGTGTGTGAGTGTGTGAGAGTGTGTGAGTGAGTGTGTGTGTGTGTGTGTGTGTGTGTGTGTTCTAGAGCTGCAACTAACGATTATTTTTTCTGTCGACTAATCTAACGATTATTTTTATTACGTTTTTTTAATTGATCTAGTGATTTTTTTTTACGTAAGAAGTCAGAACTCATTCATCAGTTCGTCGAGGTGTAGAAACACTGGGACACGCCATTATGTAACAATACCATTTGATTTTGATGAAAAATAAGTCATTACGTGTGTTCGTCCAGTGGAAGACATTTGAACTTGAAGAGCGTCAAAGACTTTCTCTACAGTCTTGAAGGAACTCTGATCGTGTTCAAGCCACTGAACAAACGTCTCCTGAACCGTGTGTTTTTCCTCTGGCTCCGTCTGTGACGCGGCGAGTGTTAGCGATAGGGTTGGGTACCGAAACCCTATAGTACCTATAGAACCGGTATGCACCGGACGGAATCAGAATGCGAATGTCGGTGCCTCATTTCGGTGCCACTTAAATGCCTGAAGCGATTGAAATATTTGGTGCTACGACACGGACGTAAGAAGCATCAGATTCATCAAATGAAATTTAAATACTGCGTTCAAGGGGTGTCAGAATGCTCGGAAAAATGATTTCCCGACTGAGAAAACTCACGTGAACATCGGAAAGCTTTGATGATACAAATCACAAATCGTCAGGAAGCGAGAGCATCCGTGAACGCAGCAACTACTCTTGCGCTGACTGCAGTGCAGCAGGTGGTCTACCGTTAAATTAAACGCGCTTAAATTGAAATGCTTGAAACTAAACGCTCCAAAGTGTGGCTATATTTCACCAGAAAGGATTCCGACACCGTGACGCGCAGCAAAACACGTCGAACCTAATGAAACATTTGAGGGCACGTGGAATATGAGCGCGTTTGACCGCTCGCGGACATCAGTGTGGACGACCCCTGCCCTGTAAGCGGGACAGTCTTCCCATATTGTCTGCACTTTCAAACAGGCCTCATGACACCATCTGAGAGAGTTTCTCCTGTGCAGGACATGCAGTGAGTCAGGAGAGGTGTCGTATTTTGTCAGAGAAGGCAAATATGGTCAATTGCTGAAATTTGAAGCTGGTAAATTAGTGTAGTTGAGCTAGTCGGCTTAGGTTTTACTGTTGTTACTGTAACTTTTAATATATTGTTCAATTTTAAGAACTTTTTTTGTCCAATAAAAAGGTATTCTTGACCGAGTCATTTGACCATCATTTTGTGGCTTTTTTTTAAAGTATCGGTTCAGGCACCGGTACCGTTTTAAAAGTATCGATTTGGCACCGGTATCGAAAAAACCCCAAACGATACGCAACCCTAGTTAGCGAGCGCGCGGGGCGGGAATCACGTGCGAAAGAGAACGTCCGCGCGCATCCAAATAAACTTCTTTGATTTCCGTTGGCTCGAAATATTTTCTTATTGGCGAGACGAAGATTTTCTACTCAACATGAAATGCCCTTTTACACGCTCAAAATACGCGCAAAAATCTGGCAGAGATCCGATTCCACGGGTGGAACGGCATTCCGGTTCTGCAAAGGGAACAGAGGAGCGTTTTATTCGGCCTCTGTTTAAAGTGTTCCCATACTTTTGATCATCGTGGTCCGGGTTTTTGTGACAGAATGGAACTTTCGCCGTTCCGCGGGAGCAGAAGCCGCCGTTACGCGGGATGAACGTAAACAATGCGTCGTTGCAGCACTAGTGTGTTCGTAACATTTAAATTCAAAGGGTATTTAAATAACCACGCATATCTCAGATATGAATTAAAAAAATATAAACTTTTTTTCACAATTCTGACTTTTTTTCCCCCTCGCAGCTTCGTATTATAAAGTCAGAATTGCGAGATATGAAGTTGAAATTAACTTTATGTTCTTTATTTAGTGGCAGAAACCACAGATCCAGTGACAAAAGGCGAAGGAGTATTTTAAACCGCGTCTTTGACAGCAGAGATCACTCGTCTTTAAAGCCGCACAGACGTCTGTAAGGGCTGCAGATTACAGACGGAGTCAAATATTTGAGCGCGCTGACGCTGAGGAGCTGCGGAGAGGAAAGCTCTTCATCCCTTCGGAAAGATTTCTGCCGCTTTCAGAGGGAATCAGAGGCTTGTGGGAAATGTATGCCGACAGGTGACGAGGAAAAGAGAGGTTATTGAAGAACCGATTACAATGCGCTCGTACGCCGGAGTGAAGAAAACGAAGGCTTTTGTTGTCGGTTACAATGATCGCAACTTAAACAGCAGATGTTTGATGTAACCGGCTCTGTTTTTATGCTTGTAACTCGCTCGCAATCAATCAGACTCGCAGCATATTCAGGGCGTCTCGGTGTAATGAGAACGGCCTTTTCTCCAGCACTTAATGAAACGCCGGCCGAAATCCCTTGCTCAGGACTTCTGCCGCCGAGCGAGGCCTGAAGCGAAGACGGGGAATAAAACCCAAAAGCCACAATTGCTGGTGAGATTGGCAGTGGAAACTTGGGAGACGACATGTTTGCCATGCAACCTAAATTGGCCGGATTCCTCCGTGGGAGAACGGGGTGTGTGAGATGTAGGAAACCCAAGCTGTTTTCGTCTTTGAGACCGCCATTACAGCAAACATTTATCCAGCAAATGAGAGACACTGAGAAGAGCTTCATGAATCACGAGCGACAATCGGGATTCATGTGTGATTTTACCGTTTTAAAACTGAAGTAGTGTTTTCATTGATCACGCCACACAATGGTCAATAAGCAGTGGGTTTTTAGCTTTGGGATTGTGTTTGGATTGAGCGTTTGAGCATTGATAGCTCTGTGGCAGAGGAGTCTCTAATGACTTATGCATGAGAAGATGGACAGAATCACCTTCTACTGCAAAAACAGACAGAGAGAGAGAGAGAGAGAGAGATGCTGAAAGGTCATGCAGTGAAGAGGAGGGACGAGCTGAAGCCAGCGGGGTGTAAAGCAGATTTTCCGCTGGTCACTGGTGTGTTTGACTGGTTCTGATGGGTCAGATGGGTCTGAATTGATATCAGCCGCTCAGAATTAATGTTGGACATCTCATATATCACCAGCCCACTCTTGACCTTTAACAAACACACACAAGCTGCTGTTGGAGTCGGTTACTGTTGCACAAATTATTTCTTTCATTTTTTAATGTTTTTAAATCTCTTCTGCTCACCAGGGTTGCATTCATTTGATCAAAATACAGTAAAAATAGAGACATATTATTTTAATTGAAAAGATCTGTTTTCTATGTGAATATACAGTACAGTGTAATTTATATCCAGTGATCAAAGCTGAATTACTCCAGTCTTCAGAGTCACATGATCCTGATTCTGATATGATGATTTGATGCTCAAGACACGTTTATGATTATGAAGTCATATTTCTGAGAAACTCTGATACATTCTTATTTTTCAGGATGCTTTGATGAATAGAAGGTTCAAAAGAACCACAATTATTTGACATTAGAAATATGTTCATAATATTATGAATGTCTTTATCGTCACTTTATAATCAATGCAACGCGTCCTTGTTTACCTAATAAATATTAATTTGTTTCCAGAAAATAAAATCTTACTGACCCCAAACTTTTGATCTGTAATGTAAATATATTTCAGAAGAGCCTCATTTTCTCTCATTCTAAGTAATTCTGGATAATTCAAAAAACCCTGCGTTGATAGTGAATAACCCCAGCGATTGGGTTGTTTTAACCCAGCGATTGGGTTGTTTTAACCCAGTGAATTGGGTTGTTTTAACCCTGTGAATTGGGTTGTTTTAACCCAGAGAATTGGGTTGTTTTAACCCAGTGAATTGGGTTGTTTAACCCAGTGAATTGGGTTGTTTTAACCCAGTGAATTGGGTTGTTTTAACCCTGTGAATTGGGTTGTTTTAACCCAGAGAATTGGGTTGTTTAACCCAGAGAATTGGGTTGTTTTAACCCAGTGAATTGGGTTGTTTTAACCCTGTGAATTGGGTTGTTTTAACCCAGAGAATTGGGTTGTTTTAACCCAGTGAATTGGGTTGTTTTAACCCAGTGAATTGGGTTGTTTTAACCCTGTGAATTGGGTTGTTTTAACCCAGCGAATTGGTTGTATTAACCCAGTGATTGGGTTGTTTTAACCCTGTGAATTGGGTTGTTTTAACCCTGTGAATTGGGTTGTTTTAACCCAGAGAATTGGGTTGTTTAACCCAGTGAATTGGGTTGTTTTAACCCAGTGAATTGGGTTGTTTTAACCCAGTGAATTGGGTTGTTTTAACCCAGTGAATTGGGTTGTTTTAACCCTGTGAATTGGGTTGTTTTAACCCAGCGAATGGGTTGTATTAACCCAGTGATTGGGTTGTTTTAACCCTGTGAATTGGGTTGTTTTAACCTAGCGAATTGGTTGCTTTAACCCAGCGATTGGGTTGTTTTAACCCAGTGATTGGGTTGTTTTAACCCTGTGAATTGGGTTGTTTTAACCTAGCGAATTGGTTAAATATTTGCCCAATGTGCTGGGTAGTTTTATTTAACTCAACTATTGTTTAAACATTACTTGCTTAAAATGAATCCAAAGTATGTCGGAAACAAACAGTTATTAATGTTTAATAAATGAACACTTAATAATACATCAATAATCATGTTCACCTTTTGATTCTTATTGTTCCCTCCAGTCATTTATGTATCTGATTTTTAATTTCCAAAACATTTTGGGCTCATTTTAAGCTGGACAAATAGTAGTTTTCAAACAATGGTTGGGTTAAATAAAACGACCCAGCTCGTTGGGTTCGTCCATTTTCAACCCAGCTTGGGTTGTTTTTAACATGTACCGGTAAGTTTTTCTCCCTGGTATCAATGAGATCAATATCATATCATATGAAAAAAGTCTCTTCAGAATTGCGAGATTTTTCAACCCCGCTTTTATTATAGTGTGAGAGCGTTTGAATGAGTCATTGTTTGCGTTTATGCAGATGAGCAGGTAGAGGATGCGCTGATGATGATGTGTGTCTGTGTTGTGACTGGATGTGCCGGTGTGTTGTGGCTGTTGGCAGGTGACGGCGCTCTGTGAGGGTCCGTGTCTCTGTAGGGGGCCTGTCTCTCTCTCTCTCTCTCTCTCTTTCTCTCTCTCTCTCTCTCTCTCTGTGCTGTAATGGCAGTGAGATGGGAGGAGGAGGAGGAGGTGAGCACTTGCTCCTCATTGCCCTTCCATTATCACTGGTTGACCTACTTCAGTGGAAGAGTACGGATGAAATCACGGGTCCTGCTGGTCCCTCGACTACAATAGCCGAGAGCGAGTTAGTGTGTGTGTGTGTGTGTGTGTGTGTCTAATGCTGTCTGTCTTCCACCTCGACCCTCAATACTCCATCCGTGTGTCATTTACAGTTAACACCTCCATTATCGCCCATGTCTCGCTTCTCTCATGTGGCCTTCCTTTATGCCTTTGTTGCTTTTCCAGACAGTGTTTGACTTGCTCGGTCTGGGGTTATTGTACTAAACTAAAAACATTTCGTTACTTTGACTAACAAACGTTAACCGAATCAATTAAGTTAGTTGAATGCGCATTATTACTGAGGATCCGTAGCCTATTCTAAAGCGTCAACTTCAAAGCGCAACGAGAAGTCACTTTTATTTATAAATTAACACTGTCTTCAGATATTCCGACTGTACTCCTGCGGAGACGAGGCCGAGATGTCTCTTCTTTAAAGATATTGTTTTTCTTTCATCAGCATCTTAATGATTTAATTCATCTCTTGGAGTATCTGAAGGGAAATAAGGCTCAATATCAAACGTATTGAAATGAAGTAGACGTCCTCCTTTGCTTAATATGTGACTTTGTGTGCGACATTCTGTGAAAATACCACTTACTCAGGTTAAAGAATCATGCGTTTTATGCATTTGGCGGATGCTTTTATCTGAAGTGTCTTACATTGGATTGACGCGGTACATTTGAACCCATGATCTTAGCGTTGTGCTCTAGTGTTTTCAACCGCACACTATCATTATTTCTGTCTTTCAGTAGTTCAGATGATCACAGAAGTACTGGGATAAACGTTTATGGTTCAGATATAAACACTGATGTCTATGGAAGCAATCACATTGAAGTGAATCACCTTTTGAAAGACGATCAATTACATCGCTACATCTGTGGGTGGAGATAAGTGACTGATAAAAATGTATTTGTTATTGAATCATTCTTTCGAGATTTGTTTGAAACCGCTGATTCATCCTGTAATGAAACAGTGAAGTCTTTATGAGTGAGTCATTGAATCATTCACTCATTAGATTCATTCAAAAACGCTGATTCATCCTGTAATGAAACGGTGAAGTGTTTGTGAGTGAGTCATTGAATCATTTATTCAACCCTATTTTAGTGTATATATATATATATATATATATAATAGACTGCATCAAGTAAGGTTTTGTCAGAATCTATAGTAAATTATATTTTGTTCAAATAAAATCTAAATTTATTCAGAATCGTGCTGATTTATGATGCTTTTTCAATTTTTCTGTAAATGTTTGACTTCTTCCGTATTATTCCTGTCTATATTCTCAAGCTTTTTACTGAGGGGTTTGTTCAGACAGTTTGATTCCTCTGATTTATATAAGATTGTGTTCCTTAAAAAAAGCAACTTAGAATGTAATTCTTTTCTAGCTGTTGACAACACTTTCTGATCATAAAAGGAGAAATCCAAAAACTGCTCTGTAAAAACCTGTCAACAATATGAAACCATTTTCCAACGTTCTGGTTTATGTTCTGAAAAACTTATGTAAATTAGTGCATTTTTAATTGGATAATGCCTTATTTGTACATTTCAACAAAACTTAATAAAAACAGTTGTGTTAATGCAGCTGAAGAAAAATGATTATATCTATTAGTTGCAATTTTTACCCTATTCACTTGTAGTGTTTTGCCTTAAATTCAAACATCAGATGGCTCCAGTGCTTTTCTAGTATTTTTGTGGTGTTTTTCTGTCTTTTTTGGAGCATGGGGGTGAGTAAATGGTGACACAATCTTCATTTTTTGGGGCGAACTCTTCCTTTAAGCGATTTCCTTCCATGTTCCATCATCAGGTTTCTGTGAAGTGGAGGAGTTAAGAGGATTGCGGTCCTCCTGATAATGACTAAATGAGTTTGGGCGGCTCTCATGAGGTGTGACGGCTCATCGGGGAGGAGTCTGTCCTCTCGCCGGAGGGCTTCATAACGCATCAGTTCATTAGCTACTGAAGACGCCGGCCACGTTAGTTCAGATTCCTGCTGTAATGCCGTCGGTTTCTCCTCACAAACGTCCCGATCCACTCCGCCGCTGCAGGCGGAGATTTGTGACTTCACATTACATGTGCCCTGTCACATTCAAGCTCACATCAAACTCGTCTCATCTTCTTCCAGCGCTTCAACACCTACGGTGTGTCAGGAGCGCGTCTGACGCCAGAGTCCCGTCTGTGTGTGTTAATGAAGAGCTGCAGGTAGTGCTTTCACTGTAATATAGAGAAATATAGGAGAGGAAAACCACACATTTTTTGTTTTATATTTATATATATATATCTAAAGTGCTGCGTTAAAAACAACCCAAGTTGGGTTGAAAATGGACAAACACAGCGATTGAGTTGTTTAACCCATTGATTGTGTTGTATTAACCCAGCGAATTGGGTTGTTTTAACCCATTGATTGTGTTGTATTAACCCAGCGAATTGGGTTGTTTTAACCCATTGATTGTGTTGTATTAACCCAGCGAATTGGGTTGTATTAACCCAGCGAATTGGGTTGTTTTAACCCTGATAGTTAGTTGTATTAACTCAGCGAATTGGGTTGTTTTAACCCTGATAGTTAGTTGTATTAACCCAGCGAATTGGGTTGTTTTAACCCAGATAGTTAGTTGTATTAACTCAGCGAATTGGGTTGTTTTAACCCTGATAGTTAGTTGTATTAACTCAGCGAATTGGGTTGTTTTAACCCTGATAGTTAGTTGTATTAACTCAGCGAATTGGGTTGTTTTAACCCTGATAGTTAGTTGTATTAACTCAGCGAATTGGGTTGTTTTAACCCATTGATTGTGTTGTATTAACCCAGCGAATTGGGTTGTTTTAACCCATTGATTGTGTTGTATTAACCCAGCGAATTGGGTTGTTTTAACCCATTGATTGTGTTGTATTAACCCAGCGAATTGGGTTGTTTTAACCCTGATAGTTAGTTGTATTAACTCAGCGAATTGGGTTGTTTTAACCCTGATAGTTAGTTGTATTAACCCAGCGAATTGGGTTGTTTTAACCCAGATAGTTAGTTGTATTAACTCAGCGAATTGGGTTGTTTTAACCCTGATAGTTAGTTGTATTAACTCAGCGAATTGGGTTGTTTTAACCCTGATAGTTAGTTGTATTAACTCAGCGAATTGGGTTGTTTTAACCCTGATAGTTAGTTGTATTAACTCAGCGAATTGGGTTGTTTTAACCCTGATAGTTAGTTGTATTAACTCAGCGAATTGGGTTGTTTTAACCCATTGATTGTGTTGTATTAACCCAGCGAATTGGGTTGTTTTAACCCTGATAGTTAGTTGTATTAACTCAGCGAATTGGGTTGTTTTAACCCTGATAGTTAGTTGTATTAACTCAGCGAATTGGGTTGTTTTAACCCTGATAGTTAGTTGTATTAACTCAGCGAATTGGGTTGTTTTAACCCTGATAGTTAGTTGTATTAACTCAGCGAATTGGGTTGTTTTAACCCTGATAGTTAGTTGTATTAAGTCAGCGAATTGGGTTGTTTTAACCCTGATAGTTAGTTGTATTAACTCAGCGAATTGGGTTGTTTTAACCCAGATAGTTAGTTGTATTAACTCAGCGAATTGGGTTGTTTTAACCCTGATAGTTAGTTGTATTAACTCAGCGAATTGGGTTGTTTTAACCCTGATAGTTAGTTGTATTAACTCAGCGAATTGGGTTGTTTTAACCCTGATAGTTAGTTGTATTAACTCAGCGAATTGGGTTGTTTTAACCCAGATAGTTAGTTGTATTAACCCAGCGAATTGGGTTGTTTTAACCCAGATAGTTAGTTGTATTAACCCAGATAGTTAGTTGTATTAACTCAGCGAATTGGGTTGTTTTAACCCAGATAGTTAGTTGTATTAACCCAGTGAATTGGGTTGTTTTAACCCAGATAGTTAGTTGTATTAACCCAGCGAATTGGGTTGTTTTAACCCTGATAGTTAGTTGTATTAACTCAGCGAATTGGGTTGTTTTAACCCAGATAGTTAGTTGTATTAACCCAGTGAATTGGGTTGTTTTAACCCAGATAGTTAGTTGTATTAACTCAGCGAATTGGGTTGTTTTAACCCTGATAGTTAGTTGTATTAACTCAGCGAATTGGGTTGTTTTAACCCAGATAGTTAGTTGTATTAACCCAGCGAATTGGGTTGTTTTAACCCAGATAGTTAGTTGTATTAACCCAGATAGTTAGTTGTATTAACTCAGCGAATTGGGTTGTTTTAACCCTGATAGTTAGTTGTATTAACTCAGCGAATTGGGTTGTTTTAACCCTGATAGTTAGTTGTATTAACCCAGCGAATTGGGTTGTTTTAACCCAGATAGTTAGTTGTATTAACTCAGCGAATTGGGTTGTTTTAACCCTGATAGTTAGTTGTATTAACTCAGCGAATTGGGTTGTTTTAACCCTGATAGTTAGTTGTATTAACTCAGCGAATTGGGTTGTTTTAACCCTGATAGTTAGTTGTATTAACTCAGCGAATTGGGTTGTTTTAACCCTGATAGTTAGTTGTATTAACTCAGCGAATTGGGTTGTTTTAACCCTGATAGTTAGTTGTATTAACCCAGCGAATTGGGTTGTTTTAACCCTGATAGTTAGTTGTATTAACTCAGCGAATTGGGTTTTAACCCAGATAGTTAGTTGTATTAACCCAGCGAATTGGGTTGTTTTAACCCAGATAGTTAGTTGTATTAACCCAGATAGTTAGTTGTATTAACTCAGCGAATTGGGTTGTTTTAACCCAGATAGTTAGTTGTATTAACCCAGTGAATTGGGTTGTTTTAACCCAGATAGTTAGTTGTATTAACCCAGCGAATTGGGTTGTTTTAACCCTGATAGTTAGTTGTATTAACTCAGCGAATTGGGTTGTTTTAACCCAGATAGTTAGTTGTATTAACCCAGTGAATTGGGTTGTTTTAACCCAGATAGTTAGTTGTATTAACTCAGCGAATTGGGTTGTTTTAACCCTGATAGTTAGTTGTATTAACTCAGCGAATTGGGTTGTTTTAACCCTGATAGTTAGTTGTATTAACTCAGCGAATTGGGTTGTTTTAACCCTGATAGTTAGTTGTATTAACTCAGCGAATTGGGTTGTTTTAACTCAGATAATTAGTTGTATTAACCCAGATAATTAGTTGTATTAACCCAGTGAATTGGGTTGTTTTAACCCAGGGAATGGGTTAAATGGTTGCCCAGGCTTCAATTGTTGCAATGCTTGGCAAGTCATGTGCTTTCATGCCACACATCATGTTCTCACAGAGCAAAGAGGACACTGACAACGTATGAAACAGTTTCATATTTAAAATATTGTAATTTTTTAAAGAATACTAATCAATAAATAGCGTCTAGTGTGTGTTTAATGTGTCGCTCCTCGATCATCTCTAGTTCATTTATAGCATCAAATAAACATGAATGAACATCAGAAGGAATGTTGTTTCAAGACGTGATTCAAGTTCACCAACGTTCATCTACTGACTCCCCTGACCGCTTTGACCCACAAAATGACGGATTCGGGGTTACGATTGGTCAGATCGCCTGTCAATCAAACTGTTTGCGAAGGGTTAATTGTCTTGTTTTATTTCTTTTAAGACAAGTCCCATCAGAAGTCAGAAATCTCAGTATGAACTCACACAGTGAATGAAAACACAGTCAGTTGATACATTGTGGAATTTCAGGAGATCAGAAGGCGCAGTTGATACTTAAAATAACACGCGAGTGAAACTCCATTAAGTCTCAGAGCTATAAAAGAGCAAACTTTGAGAAATGACTGCGCTCTCGGGGGAGCCATGAACGCTGGAGTCTTTTTTAGGAAGCGCAGTGTGTGCTTGAACAGGTATGTGGGATGAGAGCAGGATTATTCATGCTTGGTTTCCTCGGGATGGAGTGAGTGAGAGTGAGTGAGGATGAGTGTGAGGACCGAGTGTGAAGAGCGAGCGAAAGACGGCGCTGGATCGTGTGACAGACAGTCAGAATGTTCCGGGCTCTGGAGACGCTGGGCGTCTCTCGTTCACTGACACGTACAGTCCTAAATGTCCTTCAGCTCTGGAGATCTGCTGCGCTGTGTGTGTGTGTGTGTGTGTGTGTGTGTGTGTGTGTGTGTGTGTGTGGGGAATTCTGAGAAAAGTTAAAGTTACTGAGGTGTCAAACACACTCTAAACATTTAAGCAGTGGAAGTGAGGTGTAAAGACAAAGTTTGCTGTGTTTAATGTGGAGGAGTACACAAGAAAGACAGTACTAAACTCTAGAGTTTGGGGTCACTATTTTTATTTTTAGACATCAAGGACGCATTAAATTGATCAAAAGTGACAGTAAGGACATTTTTCGATTTCAAATGAATGCTGTTTTTTTTAACTTTTTAATTCATGAAAGAATCCTGAAAAATAACATGTTATCGGTTTCCACAAAAAATATGGTTGTTTTGAATTGGGTTGTGTTAACTCAGTTAATTGTGTTGTTTTAACCCAGCGGACTGGGCTGTTTTAACCCAGCGAATTGTGTTGTTAACCCAGTTAATTGGGCTGTTTTGACCCAGTGAACTGGGCTGTTTTGACCCAGTTAATTGGGTTTTTAACCCAGTGGATTGGGTTGTTAACCAAGTTAATTGGGCTATTTTGACCCAGTGAATTGGGTTGTTTTAACCCAGCGGACTGGGCTGTTTTGACCCAGAGGATTGGGCTGTTTTAACCCAGTTAATTGGGTTTTTAACCCAGTGAATCGGGTTGTTAACCCAGTTAATTGGGCTGTTTTGACCCAGAGGATTGGGTTGTTCTACTTGTATTGTCCTCCCAGTGATATGTTTTGTGTTTTGTACAGGCTGGAGAATCTGCTGAAACACCAGGACAGTGATTTAGTGATTCAGTCAAAAATCTCCTGTACTGTCAGTCCGTCCTCAGTTAGAGTTGTCCAGGTCATCATCAGGCACTCTGGGAAAGATACGATCTTTTACCCACGGTCCTTTGTGTGAGAGGAGATGAGCGGCCATGTTCTGCTGACTTTCATCAGTATTGATGTAGTGTGTGAATTGGTCGTCATTAATGTTCTCTGATATTTCTCCACTCTTGATTTGCAGATGGGGTTTAAACTTTTACCCTCGGTATCATGGTGAGGAATATTAAACCGGACGGGGGACAAACGGGCGTGAGGACACAACAGACACCGCTCGGAGATCAGAATTGAATATAAATAGTTTAATTAGCCTGTTAGTTCATTTGGAAATGCGAATGCTTATCTGCAGGGTGACGCTGAACACTCGAGCAGAAACTTGCTGAGTCCTGGAGAAATGAGGAAATGTTCAAAGCTTAATTAGGGACGAATATCACAGCGGTGCTTTAATTCAGAATGAACCGATTGAGCAAGAGCTGTGGCTTTATTACCCGTCCTCTTGTGCCATTGTCAACTAACACTAAAACTTAAATTATTTTCAATAATTCATATAATAAAGCTAAAAATAAATATGAACTTGAAAAACTTAAACTTAAAACAACTACAAAAAAAAAAATGGAAAATTTGAACTAACTCAAAGTCGAATTAAAATTGATAAAAATATAAAAGCTAAATACAAAAATAAACATATTTTAAAAAATATTTAAATGATTTTCATTCATTCAAAATAGATAAAACATAAATATAAGATGAAAAACACACTTAAAAAATATAAACGGAAAATGAGAAATAACTGAAGTAAGTTAAAATTGCTAAAATGGAAATAAAAATAAAGCTAAATACAAAAATTCAAAAACACAGTCTATTAAAAATGTTAAGCTAAAATAAAAAGTTTAAGAAAAAAAAAATCTTAAACTTAAAACAAGAAAATGGAAAATTAAAATTGTTCAAATGGGAAAAAAAAATTAAAGCTAAATACAAAAATAAACTTATAAAATATAAAAAATTCTTCAAAAATATTTCAATATATTACTGAAATGCTATAATAATCTATTAATAAAAATAAAATACTCGTGGTTCTTATTTGCTGTAGGATCCGTCTGAACTAGTCAGTCTCGCATGATGTTTTCAAGTTAAATTCCGTTTTGGCAAGTCATTTATATAATTCAAGCCAACTTTACTGTATTTCTACAGCGCTTTATACAGTACCGATTGATTCAAAGCGGCTTCACAGAATATAACAGAATCAATGATGCAAACTTCATCAAACATGAGTCAAATTCAGCTCTCGTCATTATTCAGTTCAATAACTGTCTGGATCCATTATGAAAGTGATAGATTGGGCTGTGAAACTGTTTTTGATCCTATAAGCAGCGTGAGGCGTGCACACAATCTGATCCCATCTGTGAGTCCGGGTGTCTCCGCACACAGCCGACTGCATCCCGTTCTTCCGGATCCGCAGTAACGAGCTGTTGGTTTGTTCCGTAATGACCGGGAGGCAGTGGAGGCCAGGGTGTGACCGCATCCTTCTCCGGCCAATTATCATGTGTGAAGCTGACGGGCCTCCTGAGCCTCTGCCCGCCGTGACACGTGTGACAGGAAGTACAGTGAGAGCCGAGCTTTGATTGGCACCATCATTAAACCCACGGAGCAGACGAGCCGTGACCTCCACGCCAGCCTTGACCCCCGACCCCGGTCGCTGCACGCCGGTCAGCAGAAATGATGCTGACGCCTTCCTGTAGGTGCGGTTGAGAGAAATCCTGAAAGAAAACCATAAATAATTCATAATAAATTATTCCACATTATGTCAAATATTTCATTCTATTTATAATAATATATAATATAATATAAAATATATATAATTTATATTCTATTTTTATTCTATTTTATTCTATATATATATATATAACTTTTTAAGACAAACATTTAAGGCAAAGATGATTCTTTAGTTACTTTTATTAAAATTATAAATATAAATAAAATTATAATATATATTTAAATATATAATATAATATAAAATATTAATATAATATTATATTTAAATATATAATTTATATTCTATTTTTATTCTATTTTATTCTATATATATATAACTTTTTAAGATAAACATTAAAGGCAAAGTTGATTCTTTAGTTACTTTTATTAAAATTATAAATATAAATAAAATTATAATATTTAAATATATAATATAATATAAAATATTAATATAATATTATATTTAAATATATAATTTATATTCTATTTTTATTCTTTTTATTACTTTTTAAGACAAACATTTAAGGCAAAAATTATATATTTTAATAAATTTTATTATCATTTAACATTTATTGCAGTCGTTCTCAACCATGTCATTCAAATGAGTACATTTATTTGATATTTATTATATCATATACTTAAATTTGACTGCTTTAAGTTTTGTTTTTCTATTCATCACTCATAATTGTTGAGTGAATATCATTATTATTTACTTTTCACTGTAGTCGACCGCTTTATTAAGTGCTGTTTTTACTCCGCTACATTATTTTTCTATTGTTTTTATTTAACAACAGTTTGCGCAATGAATCGTGTTTAATTCAATAATTGTAGCAGGAATAATAAAAGCACTGAAAGTGCATCATGGGTTTATTGACACGGGCCGCAGTGATTTGTGAGCGTCGTGGATCCGCTCGGAATCTCCGTGCGTCCGGAGAGCGATGGTGGCGTGCCGCTGTAAATTAGTCCCTGGCGGTGACACAATGCTTGCTGGGTAATTTGGACAATGGGGCATTTGACAGCTCACCCATCAGCACAACTGCACCCTGGGGAGGAAGCCCTCGCTGGGTTTTTCCTCCCGCTCCTTCAGCCTGATGGAGCTGCTCTCTAAGTAGCAGCATCATTCTCCAATCAACCAACAAAATGGCTTTTCATCCGGTGCTGAAAAAGAGCCGAGGACGGAGAGAGAGAGAGAGAGAATTTTCCCTTCATAAATCTCTCTCTCTCTTCCTCCGTTTGTTGGCTGGATGATTGAAACCACACAGAAAAGCTGGAAGAATGTCGTCCTTTATCAGTGATTTCTGGCCTTGTAGTTCATCTGTTGTGAGTTTTGGGATGTTTCGGTGTCCGTCTTTGCTTCCATTGGCTGGCGATTCGGAGCCGCGCTAGCGCTCGGTTTCCATGACACCCTGGGAATTAATTTGTCTCCGTACATATCATTTCCCATGGTGATAAGTGAGGACTGTGCCTGGAGATTTCAGATACTGGAAGAGAGTGAGAATGTAGGGCTCGACGATACATCTGATATTTCACATTTACATTCATAAAGTGGGAGAGAATTTCACTGTCGCCCTTTTAGTTCGGCTTCTAAGTTTCCTAAAGACTGTCGTTCGTCTGATCACACGACTCGAGGGCCTGAGAGTCGAACACGATGGTTTAGTAGAAACATGTTTGTAAATGAGATCAAACTGTCCTTGAATCAGTCCTTGAAACTCTTTGATTCCACAGTTTGTTTGTGTGGCATTTTTTATTTATTTAAATATTGTTAGATTTCGTTAGAAACGAATGTTAAATGTTGTGTATTGAACATAATAATTTGATTATAAATCATGTATATATATATATATCATATATTAATCATGTTTATTTATTTGTTTATTATTATAAAGCCGTAAACTACAGTAATCTACAAACGAATGTATTCTATAATTATTTATTTATTACTAAGTATTTATGTATTGATTATTATTATTGTTATTAACTTACATTTTACTCTAGTTTACTGCTTTATTACTATTAACTATTATTTTTATTTTTTTTTATCAATCCTAATTATTTATTAAATGTTTTTTTAAGTATTTATTGTTCAAATGATTTACTACTTACTGTAGTTTACTGCTTTATTATTTTAAGTATTCATTATTAATTATAATATTTTCCTCAGTACTTATTATTATTATTATTATTATTAAATTTTACTGTACTTTATTGCTGCGTTATTCTTTAAGTGTTATTTTTCAAATATTGTTAATCATATTTATTTATTATGATTTTCAAAGTATTAATCCATTATTATTTACTTGGAATTTTTACTGTATTTTGCTTCCTACATTTACAAACGTTGAATCAGCCGTAATGAAATGGTGCTTCTAATTTGGAAAAAGAAAATCCCATTTCCGAGTGAAAACATAAATCTCAGTATTGTTCGGCCTGATAGAAACGAAGGAAGAGCGAGTCTGACCGGCTCGAGGCTGTCAAACGTTCTGGACCGTCCGTTTGCTCAGATGTGTTGCTGGACAGACGCCAGACGAGTGATTGTGTGGAGCTCTGTGGGTCAGATCCGTTACTCGTGTTTACAGGGAAGGTCGCGCTCTTGGCAAACTTGAAGGGAAGTGGGCAGCTGCTTTTGCGTCCTGTTACCCAGAATACACCTGTTTCCACTGTCGTAGCTGGATCAGCAGTGCTTTTAGGTCGCACTTGCTAGATTGGTTGAATATTAATTGGGATTGGAGCATAATTAGATGTTTGAAATATGTCTATAGAGCGTCTATATGAGGTAATGTGGATCCTGGACTTCCGTGACAATTTGGTCAAGCTTTAGATAGACCTCCAGTGTAGTCATTTGTCTTGTTCATTCGTTCACATTCATTCATTCATTCATTTGTTCGCTCATTCATTAATTCGCTCTCATTCATTCTTTCATTCATTTATTTATTCCATCGTTTGTTCGTTTGCTCTCATTCATTCATTCATTCAATCACTCATTCATTCGCTCACATACAATCATTCATTTGTTCATTCATTTGTTCATTAGCTAAAATTCTTTGATTCAGTCATTCAATCCTTTGTTTTTTTTCGCTCACATTAATTTGTTCAATCATTCTTTCATTCGCTCATATTCATTCAGTCATTAATTTATTCATTCATTTGTTCATTCGTTTGGTTGTTCACATTCATTCATTCACTCACTCAGTTGTTCGTTCGTTTGTTCACTCACATTCATTCAATCATTTGTTCATTGATTCTGTCACATTCGTTCATTTGTTCATTCGCTCACATTTATTCATTCATTCATTCATACAATCATTTGTTTTTTCGCTCACATACATTCATTCAGTCAACCATTTCTTCACAATCATTCATTTGTTCATTCATTCGTTCATTAGCTAAAATTCTTTGATTCAGTCATTCAATCCTTTGTTTTTTCGCTCACATTAATTTGTTCAATCATTCTTTCATTCGCTCATATTCATTCAGTCATTAATTCATTCATTCATTTGTTCATTCGTTTGGTTGTCCACATTCATTCATTCACTCACTCAGTTGTTCGTTCGTTTGTTCACTCACATTCATTCAATCATTTGTTCATTCATTCTGTCACATTCGTTCATTTGTTCATTCGCTCACATTTATTCATTCATTCATTCATACAATCATTTGTTTTTTTTCGCTCACATACATTCATTCAGTCAACCATTTCTTCACAATCATTCATTTGTTCATTCATTCGTTCATTAGCTAAAATTCTTCCAATCAGTCATTCAATCCTTTGTTTTTTCGCTCACATTCATTTGTTCAATCATTCTTTCATTCGCTCATATTCATTCAGTCATTAATTCATTCATTCATTTGTTCATTCGTTTGGTTGTTCACATTCATTCATTCACTCACTCAGTTGTTCGTTCGTTTGTTCACTCACATTCATTCAATCATTTGTTCATTCATTCTGTCACATTCGTTCATTTGTTCATTCGTTCACATTTATTCATTCATTCATTCATACAATCATTTGTTTTTTCGCTCACATACATTCATTCAGTCAACCATTTCTTCACAATCATTCATTTGTTCATTCATTCGTTCATTAGCTAAAATTCTTTCAATCATTCAATCCTTTGTTTTTTCACTCACATTCATTTGTTCAATCATTCTTTCATTCGCTCATATTCATTCAGTCATTAATTCATTCATTCATTTGTTCATTCGTTTGGTTGTTCACATTCATTCATTCACTCACTCAGTTGTTCGTTCGTTTGTTCACTCACATTCATTCAATCATTTGTTCATTCATTCTGTCACATTCGTTCATTTGTTCATTCGCTCACATTTATTCATTCATTCATTCATACAATCATTTGTTTTTTTCGCTCACATACATTCATTCAGTCAACCATTTCTTCACAATCATTCATTTGTTCATTCATTCGTTCATTAGCTAAAATTCTTTGATTCAGTCATTCAATCCTTTGTTTTTTCGCTCACATTAATTTGTTCAATCATTCTTTCATTCGCTCATATTCATTCAGTCATTAATTCATTCATTCATTTGTTCATTCGTTTGGTTGTTCACATTCATTCATTCACTCACTCAGTTGTTCGTTCGTTTGTTCACTCACATTCATTCAATCATTTGTTCATTGATTCTGTCACATTCGTTCATTTGTTCATTCGCTCACATTTATTCATTCATTCATTCATACAATCATTTGTTTTTTTTTCGCTCACATACATTCATTCAGTCAACCATTTCTTCACAATCATTCATTTGTTCATTCATTCGTTCATTAGCTAAAATTCTTTGATTCAGTCATTCAATCCTTTGTTTTTTTTCGCTCACATTAATTTGTTCAATCATTCTTTCATTCGCTCATATTCATTCAGTCATTAATTCATTCATTCATTTGTTCATTCGTTTGGTTGTCCACATTCATTCATTCACTCACTCAGTTGTTCGTTCGTTTGTTCACTCACATTCATTCAATCATTTGTTCATTCATTCTGTCACATTCGTTCATTTGTTCATTCGCTCACATTTATTCATTCATTCATTCATACAATCATTTGTTTTTTCGCTCACATACATTCATTCAGTCAACCATTTCTTCACAATCATTCATTTGTTCATTCATTCGTTCATTAGCTAAAATTCTTTCAATCAGTCATTCAATCCTTTGTTTTTTCACTCACATTCATTTGTTCAATCATTCGCTCACATTCATTCAGTCATTAATTCATTTATTCATCTATTCATTCGTTCGGTTGCTCACATTCATTCATTCATTCAGTCATTCGTTCATTTGTTCATTCATTCTCACATTTATTTACTCATTTACCTAAAGAGCTAAACTACAGTAAAATGTATTATTCTTTAAGTATTATTTTTAATGAATCATTCTGATTTATTTATCGATGATTATTTTATTTATAGTAGTATTATATAATTAAATTACACTGCTTTCTGAATGTTATTTTTCAGATATTCCTAAAGATATCTATTTATTATTAAGTATTTGTAAAGTATGATTATTATTTACACATTTTTACTGTAGTTTACTGCTTTATTATTTAAGTATCATTATAATTTTTTTTAATTATTGTGGTGATTATTTAAGTGTTTATTAATATTATTCACTTAAAGGTTTACTGCTGTATTATTTGTTTATTCATTATTACTTAGTATTTATTATTATTATTATTATTTTTACTGTACTTTACTTTTTACACTCAAAGTTGTTGAATTTAACAGACACCGTGGCTCAATGAAGTGACTCTAATAAAGCGAACACATACAGTGTTTTCCAGCCTCTTGTGTTCCGACAGTGTTGGGTTTCTCGTAGACGTGCTGTCATCTCCTCACAGGCACGAATAAGTATGAAATATTATTAAAGCTGAATGTAGTTGTCAAACGTTCGGCCTGCTTTTGTAAGATCTTGCACAGCTCAACCGGGTTCATCCTGCTTTTGTTTCGGGCTGAAGTGAATGTCATGGCAACTGCGACGCTGACCTAGAAAGAATGAAGTGATTGTGTGTTTCCTTCAGTTTCTCATCATGCAGAAACACATGCAGGCTTTAGAGTAAAACAATGTTTGCAATTACATATTTGCATTGTTGTTCAAAAAGAAGCAGAATGAAGTGAAACATGATCATTGTACGTGATTATTTATGAAGAGTCGGACCCGTGTGTCACGCTTCATAGATCATTATGGGATGGCTGACATCCCAAACAGGTTCATCGTTTGAAGTTCCCACACCTTATATTGCGCATCATTCTCGCTCTCCGTGCGGCAAGATACCGGAAATAAAAGCCGAGGATGAGAGCGAGAGGCAGCGGGACGGAGGATTTATGCCGGCGTTCATCCGCGTTCACGCTTGACTGTCCCCTGATGGAAGCGACGCAGCGCTGAGGGTGATACAGTGCGTTCCCGGGAACCATAAATCTGACGCGCGCAGATAGAATCGAGCTTATCTTCACGGCGCTGTCAGCCCGCCGCTGTCACACATGTCCAGAATATATGGAGAGCTGCAGCGGCACAAGACCTGCGCTCGATCTTTGAACTCTGAACTTCACAAATTATTTAAATACAAAATATTTTATAATACATCTAATGGTACTACTACTACTACTTCTAATCTATATGTATGTTTGTATGCATTTATTTATTTATATGTATTATAATTAATTTAATACTTTATATTATATATTTTTCCATATGACAAGAACAATATAAATCTTTTGATTTGAACTGAATTGTATTTGTAAATGTTATTTGACATCATCATAATAAAATAATAATGAAATAAATTAATAAATAGAATTTAAATGTAAAATTATGTTATATTATATTATATTAAAGTTAAATATAATAAAACAAACAAAATAATTTCGTAATATTACATTTTTAAGTCCGTCATTCGTTGTTTAATACTTTTATTTTTGGCAATGTCACTAGTTTTTTATTGCTATTTAACATACTATGATTTATTTATTTATTTAAATTTATTATAAATTTAAAATGATTTATCATAAATAGTAATGATAATAAAATATTATATTATATTATATTACATTATATTACTTTACATTATATTATATTATATTATATTAAAGTTAAATATCATATAACAAACAAAATATTTTCGTAATATTATATTTTTAAGTCAGTCATTTGTTGTTTAATACATTTATTTTTGGCAATGTTAATAGTTTTTTTTTTATTGGTAACAGCTATTTAACATAATTGTACTATGATTTATTTATTTATTTAAATTTAATATAAATTTAAAATGATTTATTATTAATAATAATGATTATATTATATTATATTTAACCATAATATATAATATAACAATCAAAATATTTTATAAATGTGCAGATTTTTTTTAAAGGTAGTGTGTAATTTATAAGTCAGTCTTTTGTAGGTTAATGTTAATAGAGTTTTATTGGTAAATAGCTATTTAACAAATGTACTGTGATTTATTGATTAGTTTATTAGTTCTGAATGGGTAATATATATATATATATATATATAAAACAATCTTTTGGTAATGTTAATATTGTTATATTGGCAAATGTTATTGGACATAATTGTAATATTTATATTGATTGATTGATTGTTAAATGGCATGTGACGGTAATGTATATCTATATTGACTTTGCCAGTTTCTGGATCTGTTGGTCAGATGGAGATGCTTGTAATTCATCAGGTTCTCAGAGATGTGTTGTTGTGATCTCCTGGTGCTCACTATTTTCTTCTTTCAGTCGAGGCTGCAGATTCACAACTCAAATATCATTTGTTCTGCGGCGATGCCAGCGCTGACTCCGTTCCCTCGTTCCCCGGCTGCGCTCCACGAGGAAACATCGGGCCTCTCTCGCTCATTTCCTCAAATCCTGTTATTCTTCCAGCCGCACACCTCGTGTTGGCTCTTGATTTGACAGCGTGCTGGCGATGCCGTTTTGAGCGAGCGTTTCTCTCCCTCTTGTCTTTGTCAATCGCTTCAAGTTTTATTGGGATATTTCCCTCCAGCGTTCAGTGTTTCTCTCCGACTCGCAGAAACACTTCAGATGCGCTAAAATCATGTCAAAACACGCATTCCCTTCTACACACATCATTTCAAGTTTATAAATGGTTAAATTAGCAAGGAAGATCTTTCGATAATGTTTTTTTTTTTAAAGGTGATGTGTCATTTTTAATATCTAGATTTACAGAAGTGAAGTCAGTCGTTTGTAGTTGATAGATTTGTCTTGATTTGTTATTGATAGAGTTTTATTAGTAAATGCATAAACATAATAACAACATAATAACAACAGTTTTATTTATTTATGCCGATTAATTGTTTATTTATTTATTTAATTGTTTAATTATTTACATAATAATAATTAATATTATAATTATTGCTATTATTATTGTTATTATCTGTATTTATTTATTTATTTATGCGCTTTATTTATACCATTTATGGCATTATTTTTATGCCATTTATTCATGACGTTTAATTGCCATTTATGTATTTATACCAACACAAAATAGGGAATCTGTTCTGAAAGCATTCAACCACATGCTTTTCTCCTTTTGATAGTGTGTATTTTTAAATATAATGTGTCATTTTTAATATCTACACTCTATTCTTAATAATTTGTCATTTTTAATGTCTACAAAAATGTAACCCAAAGGCTGGGTCTGTCCATTTTTGACGCAAAATCTGGGTAGAAACAACCCAACATTGTTTAGAGTTTAGAGGTACTGTAATTCAGTTTGATGAATCAATTTTTGTTAATTAGTTTTATTGATAAATGCTGTTTAACATCTTACGGTCTGTCCCGTTTACTCAACAGCTGTTTATTCATGCCGTCAAACACGTGGATGTGGTTTTGAACGCTCACAACTGTTCATTGCGACGCTTCTCTCAGACTCACGGGGTCTTTCAGAAACACTTCAGAGACACGCAGCGAGGAACACGGCGCACGCCGCTCTGGGGAAGCCGGTGTTAATTGAAAAAACAATTAGGCTTTGGGTGACGGAGATGCTTCGTCGCGGCAGACTGCCGGTCAACCTGAACCGAGAGGCTCCGAGGACACTTCCCACATCATTTATTCCCAGCAAGCTCTTGTCAGAAAGGATTGTTTGGATCCACACGGCCTGCTCGCGGCACACGGGCGGCGCATGCGGGGACTTGTGTTGTTTTAGGTTTTTCTTTCCGGCTTTGAAGATGTTTGGCTCTCGACAAACTTCCCCCGACGTGGCGTTTCATCTCCGATCCGCCATATGAATGGGAGGTGAAGAGATCTTCCAGCTGGATGTGCTGCTGCTGTGTTTGTTTTCTTACATCAATGTTATCGCTCTCGTTTCAGCGGGTGATCTTGTCCGCACTGCATCCGTGCTGCTTTTCAAAGAGTCCTACAAAGGACTCGACCTCTTTATTTTAACAACCCGCTCCTTTGAGCTCTCGGTTCTGGAGTTCCTCGCACAGATCTTTGGAGTCTCTCTCCGTTCGGGCTTTGATATCGGAGCTCATCACATATCTGAACCACCTTGTTTTAGAAGAGCTCTTGAGTTTCGGCAACTCCAAACCAGGGTTTTTATTGTTGAACTGAAAGTAATGTCATTAAAAACATGTTCGTTAATATAAACGACCATTCCGATAGTTTGGGGTCAGTAAGATGAAGCTGTCAGCAGTAAGACGCTGAAGACTGGAGTAATGATGCTGAAAATTCAGCTTTGATCACTGGATATAAATTACACTTTACTATATATTCACATAGAAAACAGATATTTACATTATAAAATATTTCACTATTTTTACTGTATTTTTTATCAAATAAATGCAGCTTTGATGATCAGAAGAGACTTCTTACAAAACTAAATGTGTAAATGGTAGTGGGTGTGTATATATATATATATATATATATAGACAAAAACTTATGAAAAAATTAATTAATAAGCAGAAACATTTCAGTTAGTTGCCAAAGCAACCATTCTCATTTTCTTTAGTTTGTTTTAAAATTCTAAAAGTTCTAAAATTATTAAAATATGACTGAAATAAAAAATTATATAAAGATTTATAAATAAAAACAAAAAACAGTAAAATACTAAAACTTGAAAATGAAAATATAAAA
Organism: Opsariichthys bidens; assembly: GCA_037194245.1. Taxonomy (NCBI): domain Eukaryota; kingdom Metazoa; phylum Chordata; class Actinopteri; order Cypriniformes; family Xenocyprididae; genus Opsariichthys; species Opsariichthys bidens. The sequence continues at coordinate 842,683 of CM074289.1, forward strand.
ATAAAAAGTAGTTCAAAATGTTAAAGAAAACAAAATTTAAATAAAAATATATAAATATTAAAAAAAAAAAACAGCAAAATTACTAAAACTTGAAAATGGGAATGTATAAACAAAAATGAAAACAAAACAGAAATGAAAATATGGGGAAAAACAAAAACTAATAAAAATACTCAAACTTGAAAATGGAAAATAGACAAATAAAAACTAGTTCAAAATGTTAATGGGAACGAATGCGCTCCAAACGTATGGAAGTGTTTGTTATTCCAGCGTGGCGCGGAGTGAACTGTACTGCGATCCGCCGGGTCACTGCGCTGCTCTGCTTTCATATCAGAGCTTACGAGACTGCCGTTTCATTTTCATGAACCATTCCAGCAGGAGAAATCCAATTGAAAAGTTTTTGCCGGAATATTCACTCTTCCCTCACACTCGCTGACCTTCCGCAGCGCTCGCTGCCTCCATCTATCTCTCTCTGTGTTCACACAGTCAAGCTTTCATTCCAGCTGCAGTCTCCCGAGCACGTCATGCGGCGTTATATCAATGTGGATTGGATGCGCTCTCGCTTTACACTTTTCCTTGGCATTCGGCTCGCAATATTTACAGAAGTAGGGCATCTTATGGTACTTTTACAAATGGAGGGGCACGTTGATGCCACAGTTATTACTTTTCAAAGAAAATTTCGGTTTTATTTACACGGTTTCCTCTAAAATATGAAGCAGCAATGTTTCAATGTTTGCTTTCAGCGAGACTGGAGTAATGATGCTGAAAATTCAGCTTTGATCTCTGGATATAAATTACACTGTACTACATATTCACTTAGAAAACAGATGATTTACATTAAAATACTTTTTCACTATTTTTACTGTATTTTTGATCAAATAAATACAGCTTTGGTGCATTTCATTAGAAACGTCTTCCAAAGACACTCGATTTTTCCAAACTCAAAATATACATAAAAATAATAATAATAAAACAACTTAAACGGGCCTGGTTACTAGTTGATTTGATGGTCTTTGCTGGACAAGTTGCTCGGTGATGCCAAAACCCCAATGGTTTCCCTTCCAGATTTGTTTTAATTTGATTTATGCACAAACATAATCCAAATTCACACGTGGATTCATATTTAGAAAAGCCTTTTTGGTTATTATAGTACTATTGCGTAATACGATGCAGTGGAAACACTTTTGCATATTCTAATATCCTCAGTGGAAATTAAATTTTAATCTCACTTCGTATGGAAGCGATTTGGGGGGTGATTTCTGATTAAGATCACTCTAAAGAATTGCAGATTTGTGGGTGATGGCGAACTGACTTCTACGGCGAGGGATTTCAGTGAAACCTTGTCTCAGAGCAGATGAAACGCTAATTGCCTGAAGCGTGTTGTTTTAGTTTCCAGAGGTGACGGAGGTCATGCGGTCACTCAGTGGTGTGACTGCTAAAGCAAAAAAAAAAAACTCACAAGCAATTAAAAGATGCTCGGCAGCTCAGATGATTCAAGGTCAGACCCTTTTATACACTTTTTTTTTCTTGTTTTAAATGCTGTGGTAATCAACAGCCCTGTTTTTCTAGATGTGACCGTGATAACGGTGACTCAGATTACATCCTCGAGCACCAGCATCAAAGCATGGCAGTCTGGCGTGAAGGGTTCCCCCAGCGTGACGGCATGCAGACGGGGTGGAGCCCAACACACCGGGCCCCCACACACCGCTGGGACAAACACACAGTCTTCTGTCGTGGGTCAACTAAAGCAGTTAAGGCATGACACTGAGTGAAAAAAGGTTCAGTGGATTCTATAGAGAACTCTAGGGCTCTAGACTCAATTTTAAAGAACTCTTCAGTGGATTCTATAGAGAACTCTAGGCCTCTAGACTCAATTTTAAAGAACTCTTCAGTGGAGTTCTATAGAGAACTCTAGGGCTCTAGACTCAATTTTAAAGAACTCTTCAGTGGATTCTATAGAGAACTCTAGGGCTCTAGACTCAATTTTAAAGAACTCTTCAGTGGATTCTATAGAGAACTCTAGGGCTCTAGGCTCAATTTTAAAGAACTCTTCAGTGGAGTTCTATAGAGAACTCTAGGGCTCTAGACTCAATTTTAAAGAACTCTTCAGTGGAGTTCTATAGAGAACTCTAGGGTTCTAGACTCAATTTTAAAGAACTCTTCAGCGGATTCTGTAGAGAACTCTAGGGCTCTAGACTCAATTTTAAAGAACTCTTCAGTGGATTCTATAGAGAACTCTAGGGCTCTAGACTCAATTTTAAAGAACTCTTCAGTGGATTCTATAGAGAACTCTAGGGCTCTAGACTCAATTTTAAAGAACTCTTCAGTGGATTCTATAGAGAACTCTAGGGCTCTAGACTCAATTTTAAAGAACTCTTCAGTGGAGTTCTATAGAGAACTCTAGGGCTCTAGACTCAATTTTAAAGAACTCTTCAGTGGATTCTATAGAGAACTCTAGGGTTCTAGACTCAATTTTAAAGAACTCTTCAGCGGATTCTGTAGAGAACTCTAGGGCTCTAGACTCAATTTTAAAGAACTCTTCAGTGGATTCTATAGAGAACTCTAGGGCTCTAGACTCAATTTTAAAGAACTCTTCAGTGGAGTTCTATAGAGAACTCTAGGGCTCTAGACTCAATTTTAAAGAACTCTTCAGTGGAGTTCTATAGAGAACTCTAGGGTTCTAGACTCAATTTTAAAGAACTCTTCAGCGGATTCTGTAGAGAACTCTAGGGATCTATACTCAATTTTAAAGAACTCTTCAGTGGGTTCTATAGAGAACTCTAGGGTTCTAGACTCAATTTTAAAGAACTCTTCAGCGGATTCTGTAGAGAACTCTAGGGATCTATACTCAATGTTAAAGAACTCTTCAGTGGGTTCTATAGAGAACTCTAGAGCTCTTGACTCGATTTTAAGGAGCTATTATGCCAAAATGGTTCTATATAAGGAGAAATGTCAAAATATTGCATAATACATTAATGTTTCATAGATTATTTCCATTATTTCCACTGGTAAAGTATGTTTACGAGCTAATTAATTCATAAATTCGAATCAAAATGGATTAAAGTAATTAAAACTAAATCCATAAAATAATAACTTGATGGGAACCCCTAAAAGATTCTATATTTGAAGCGCCTGACGGAACTTTTTAATAAATAAATCATATTGAAAGTGAAGTGTGACAGGTGAATAGTGTAAAAATTGATATAGCCAGATTTCCTCAATCTATCCAACCATGTGATTAATCACAGCATATAAGACAATTGTTTTGTATTACAAGCATTCTGAAATGTTTAAATATGCAAGGTATTATGTAATTAAATATGCACTAATTTGCATACATATCCAGAACAAAAATCGGAATATTGGATAAGCCAAGCTCAAAATTCTTATTTAATTTTGCTGACATATTAGAGGTAAAGGCTTTTACTGAGGGTGTTTTGGATATAAATCAGAAAATACTGCCAACAGTAAAATACACTTTTATTTTTATTCTTATTTATTTGTTTCCTTTTAATGTAAAACACTTTGAATTACCATTTCATAATTTTATTAAAACCAGTATATTTATTCTGGTGTTTCTGTTACAGCGTTTACTCATTTAGCCCGGCTTCCAAAAAAAAATTAATTAATTTGCTAAGTAAGAGTCATATTTTGTAGAAAGAGAATGGTCAGTTTATTCAACTTTTATTCTGCTCTTCTCATGATAGCTGTATGAGACAGTCGTGTCAAAGGTCATGAAGGTCAGTAACGCACTTCATGTATCCACTAACACACTTAGCATGTGTAATTCTTTTCAGAATTTATTGCACCATTGGTCACTATATGACAGCGAATCATGTAGTTTGCATCAGTGCTTGCATCAGTATTTTTTCACGTCCTTTTCCAAAACTCAGCCTTGATGGCAAAAAATATTCCCTATGTTTTATCTAATTGTCTTTGCGGGATTGTTATTATTTTGAGTGGCATGTTCTTTGTGTAAAGAACAGAATATCATGTTCTGACATTGATAGAATTATCTGTACAGTTAACCTCAGAACTTGTAGAAATGACGTCAACAGATTATCTATCTGCTTCTGTGTCTTTAGTTAGTTCAAACTGGATCTGATTGTGCATTTTCGATGGCCTTGTGAAGAACTTTGTCTTCAGTAAACTCTGTCATATTATTGTACTTCAACTTTGAGTCCTGGTCTTCATCGAGCAAATCGGTCCCATTATGGCGTCTACAATATTTGTAGAATAAAAAGTTGTATAAATCAGGTGAATTATACAATATGAACAAACCCCCTCAGTAAAATCCTTCAGAATATAGACAGGAATAAAACTGTAAGTTTTGGTGTATATAAGTGCTGCTGAAGTGGAGAAAAAAACTTTTGAATTGAAATCTTACGACGCAAAAAATAATTAAGTGCAATAAAATAAACACTTAAAAGTGTAGTTTGGATGATGAATTTATACAATATGAACAAACCCCTCAGTAAAAACCTTCAGAATATAGACAGGAATAAATCTGTAAGTTTTGGTGTATATAAGTGCTGCTGAAGTGGAGGAAAAAACTTTTGAATTGAAATCTTACGACACAAAAATAAGTAAGTGCAATTAAATAAACACTTAAAAGTGTAGTTTGGATGCGGAATTTATACAATATGAACAAACCCCTCAGTAGAATCCTTCAGAATATAGACAGGAATAAAACTGTAAGTTTTGGTGTATATAAGTGCTGCTGCAGTTGAGAAAAAAACTTTTGAATTGAAATCTTATGACGCAAAAATAATTAAGTGCAATTAAATAAACACTTAAAAGTGTAGTTTGGATGAGGAATTTATACAATATGAACAAACCCCTCAGTAAAAACCTTCAGAATATAGACAGGAATAAATCTGTAAATTTTGGTGTGTGTAAGTGCTGCTGCAGTGGAGGAAAAACTTTTTAAAGAAATCTATAGCAATTGAAACAAATAGCTTAAAAGCGTAGTTCCTTCCCAGTAGTCGGAAAGAAGACATGTTACGGAAGCAAAATGTGACCAGCGCATTAAAAACCCCCTGTAGCTCCTCGCCTGAAAGTGGGCAGGTGTGACGCATGAGCTGCATTATGTCGTGGCTTTGATGCAGGAGTGAATGTGAACTCTCTTCTGTCTCTTTTGTCCACTGGAGATCTGTGAATCTGTGAGGTTTGTTGGCGTGAGGGCAATTTTCTGTCACATTTTCCATTTCTCGAGCGCTCTTTTATTCTCTTTCATTTATTATTTCTGCTGACGAATTGAAGTCTTTCATTCCACAGTCTGATCTCTCAGGCCTGCCGCGAGACAGACCGATGCCGCGGCTCTGTGAGTTTCCTAGATGTAGGAGGGAGTTTTTGGGTCAAGGTCTGAAGCTCTGGCGGTCTCTGTGTCTGTCAGTGGTTTGGCACGAGGACGCTGTTCAAGAAATGTTCAAGTGTGTGTGTGTGTGTTTGTGCGTGCGTTGTGTTTGGATGCATGTGTGTGTGACCGAGATAGTGATCGTGCTCTGTAGAGCTGGCAGTCGCACCGGGTCATGGTTCTGGTCCGTGGCTAATTGTTGAGCTGATAAACCTGCTCTGGTTTGCTCAGATACCGTCCGATGGGAAACTCTGTATATTTTCCTGTGTCGCTATAATAGAGACCGTTAATGTCCAGTTCCCTTTTTAAAGTACAACACCATGTGTTTTCATTTTTGTTAAAGATTACGCCGCCTGTTACAGTGATTTTACCGTGCTTAAAAAGTATTGTTCGGCCCAGGCTGAAAGCCGAGAGGTAAATGACTTTCACAGAGTTCAATAAATAATTAGAGGGTCTCATTGAGTCAAATATCAGTATTGCTCACGATTTAGTGTTTGATTAAACGCTCATAAACTGTAATAGCAACTAGAGGTTGACCACTTCATTGGTTTTACCGATTAATCTGCAGAAATTCATGCCGATAGTTGTTCCGGCGGAGGACGGTCCGCTGTCATCATACAGTACGAGAGCGGCCTCTAGAGGCGCAATCACTGATGCCTTTTGGTGTTTGTTTTGACACGCAAGACGGAGCTCTGACACTTCAGATACACCGACAGCGAAACCGAATGAATACAGAACACTACAGTACAATTTATTTACAGTAATTTGCTGACTAGATGCTGCATTATTAGCAGAGAAAGAACAGCAGTAAGCTGTGTTTGCCGAAATTTCTGCACGTTAAAAAATAAATAGGACCTTTACGAAACTTTCGTCCGTCATAAAAAAACCCCCCAAAAAATCGGATCAGGTTAAATTCTCTTCTTTTTCCGCATCCGTAGCATTTGGAGAGGTGTTTTGACATGATGTTTAGATTTATATGAAATGGTGACGCTTTACAATAAGATTTCATTTGTAACATGATCTAAAATAATACATTTTTAGAGTGTTACTTTTTGTTTCGGTTTGAATGCATACGTCTTTTATTTACTAATATTTTTATATATTTATATATATATTTAATTTAGCACATTTTCATAGTTCAATGCTTTTTTTTTTGTAATTAAAGTTCCGCACTGTTTTACTTAAAGCATTATGTATCAGTTTTTCCAACCTAGTTATCGCATCAGTCGACCTCTAATAGCAGGTTTTTGCAAGTTTTCTCCGATTGATGATTAAATCTAGCAACAACTTTTAAAAATGACCTCAAGTTATGCTGGTCAGTATGACACGAATGTGAGGTCCAGGTGGAGGGAGAGGTCAAGCGAAGGTTACGGCTGCCCTTCAATTAGCAGGTAATTAGGGTCCGGTGACGGGGCAGGTTTGATTTAACACCTACTTGTGTAGAAAAGCAGCCACACTCTACCCAAAAGCCCCGGGGCTCCATGTGCTAATGCAGTCTCACCGGTTCACCCCCATCTCCTCGTTCCCCTAACACGCAGCCGATAGACACGGGTTATATCGCGGCTGATATCGACGTGATGTCGCAGCTGCGACCCGGTTCGGCCGCGACGAGCGACGAGGGCCGAGAATCTCTGGTGTCCTTTCTGTCTCTCTCTCCAGATTCATTCTCCTTCTGTGTAAATAATTGATGTCTGGCGGTCGGTTGTTAAGAATAGAAAACGTATTTGCAGGTGATGAACGGCTCTGCAAATGGCCTCACGAATCCCTCTCGGGGCGTGGAGTCAGGGGGCAGATATTTGAACACATTCCGGCAAACACGGGATGTACGGAGCCGATTCCATATAGCAATCACTCTGGAAATCACCCAGAATGCCCCAGCAGGACCCCGTATAGACCTGGAAAAACAAGTATTTTGTGTTTGAACTTCCGTTCCGATTGTATTTCAATCAATCCCCAGTAAATATATATCGACAACCACACGGCAGCATCTCAGAAACTCGGCCTTCCTCTCATGAGAAAGTCAGAGGGCAGATATCTGAACTCGACCAGCAAACACGGGACGCATAGAGCCCATTCCATCTCGAGTGGCGTTTCGTAGTCCTCAAAGGGAACGTCGATTGCCTCTTCCTGTTTACTTTTCCCCGTGAACCCCGTTGCTCCGCCAGCGTCAGATAAATATAGGTTTGTGTTTGATGAGGAAGACACCGGTGAGGCAGGGCTCTGATGAAAGAGAGCTGTAATTACAGGGGACGGTTACCCGTCTGCAGACAAATATCTGTGGAATTAAATAAAGCAGATTCCCTCAGCTGAGGAAGACCGCCGCAGGTTTGTGGGAAATGAAATCTTACAGATTTAGTCTCAGACACGAAGTGCTGTGTGTACGTGTGTGAACGCAAGATCCGCTTTAACGGCCGGAAAACTGTTCAGGAGTGAATGATATAGAGTTCTTCTGAATCCATCTATCTATCTATCATTCTCTATCTATCTATCTATCTATCTATCTATCTATCTATCTATCTATCTATCTATCTATCTATCTATCTATCTATCTATCATTCTCTATCTATCTATCTATCTATCTATCTATCTATCTATCTATCTGTCTATCGTTGTATGTATCGTTCTATCTATCGTTCTATCTATCTATCGTTCTATCTATCTATCTATCTATCTATCTATCTATCTATCTATCTATCTATCTATCTATCTATCTATCTATCGTTCTATGTATCGTTCTATCTATCGTTCTATCTATCTATCGTTCTATCTATCTATCTATCTATCTATCTATCTATCTATCTATCTATCTATCTATCTATCTATCTATCGTTCTATCTATCGTTCTATGTATCGTTCTATGTATCGTTCTATCTATCGTTCTATCTATCTATCTATCTATCTATCATTATCTATCTATCTATCTATCTATCTATCTATCTATCTATCTATCTATCTATCTATCTGTCTATCATTGTATGTATCGTTCTATCTATCGTTCTATCTATCTATCTATCGTTCTATCTATCTATCTATCTATCGTTCTATCTATCGTTCTATGTATCGTTCTAACTATCGTTCTATCTATCGTTCTATCTATCGTTCTATCTATCTATCTATCGTTCTATCTATCGTTCTATCTATCATTCTATGTATCGTTCTATCTATCGTTCTATGTATCGTTCTATCTATCGTTCTATCTATCTATCTATCTATCGTTCTATCTATCGTTCTATGTATCGTTCTATCTATCGTTCTATCGTTCTATCTATCTATCTATCTATCTATCTATCTATCTATCTATCTATCTATCTATCTATCGTTCTATGTATCGTTCTATCTATCGTTCTATCTATCTATCTATCTATCGTTCTATCTATCGTTCTATGTATCGTTCTAACTATCGTTCTATCTATCATTCTATCTATCTATCTATCGTTCTATCTATCGTTCTATCTATCGTTCTATGTATCGTTCTAACTATCGTTCTATCTATCATTCTATCTATCTATCTATCGTTCTATCTATCGTTCTATCTATCGTTCTATGTATCGTTCTATCTATCGTTCTATGTATCGTTCTATCTATCTATCGTTCTATGTATCGTTCTATCTATCGTTCTATCTATCTATCGTTCTATCTGTCATTCTATCTATCGTTCTATGTATCGTTCTATCTATCTATCTATCTATCTATCGTTCTATCTATCTATCTGTCTATCGTTCTATGTATCGTTCTAACTATCGTTCTATCTATCGTTCTATCTATCATTCTATCTATCTATCTATCATTCTATCTATCGTTCTATCTATCGTTCTATGTATCGTTCTATCTATCTATCGTTCTATCTATCGTTCTATCTATCTATCTATCTATCGTTCTATCTATCTATCTATCTGTCTATCGTTGTATGTATCGTTCTATCTATCGTTCTATGTATCGTTCTATCTATCTATCGTTCTATCTATCTATCTATCTATCTATCTATCTATCTATCTATCTATCTATCTATCTATCTATCTATCTATCTATCGTTCTATCTATCGTTCTATCTATCGTTCTATGTATCGTTCTATGTATCGTTCTATCTATTGTTCTATCTATCGTTCTATCTATCTATCTATCTATCTATCTATCTATCTATCTATCTATCATTATCTATCTATCTATCTATCTATCTGTCTATCGTTGTATGTATCGTTCTATCTATCGTTCTATCTATCTATCTATCTATCTATCGTTCTATCTATCTATCTATCTATCTTTCTATCTATCGTTCTATGTATCGTTCTAACTATCGTTCTATCTATCGTTCTATCTATCGTTCTATCTATCTATCTATCGTTCTATCTATCATTCTATGTATCGTTCTATCTATCGTTCTATGTATCGTTCTATCTATCTATCGTTCTATCTATCGTTCTATGTATCGTTCTATCTATCGTTCTATCGTTCTATCTATCTATCTATCTATCTATCTATCTATCTATCTATCTATCGTTCTATGTATCGTTCTATCTATCGTTCTATCTATCTATCTATCTATCTATCTATCTATCTATCGTTCTATCTATCGTTCTATGTATCGTTCTAACTATCGTTCTATCTATCATTCTATCTATCTATCTATCGTTCTATCTATCGTTCTATGTATCGTTCTAACTATCGTTCTATCTATCATTCTATCTATCTATCTATCGTTCTATCTATCGTTCTATCTATCGTTCTATGTATCGTTCTATCTATCGTTCTATCTATCGTTCTATCTATCGTTCTATGTATCGTTCTATCTATCTATTGTTCTATGTATCGTTCTATCTATCGTTCTATGTATTGTTCTATCTATCGTTCTATCTATCTATCGTTCTATGTATCGTTCTATCTATCGTTCTATCTATCTATCGTTCTCTCTGTCATTCTATCTATCGTTCTATGTATCGTTCTATCTATCTATCGTTCTATCTATCTATCGTTCTATCTGTCATTCTATCTATCGTTCTATGTATCGTTCTAACTATCGTTCTATCTATCGTTCTATCTATCATTCTATCTATCTCTCTATCATTCTATCTATCGTTCTATCTATCGTTCTATCTATCGTTCTATGTATCGTTCTATCTATCTATCGTTCTATCTATCGTTCTATCTATCGTTCTATGTATCGTTCTATCTATCTATCGTTCTATGTATCGTTCTATCTATCTATCGTTCTATCTGTCATTCTATCTATCGTTCTATCTATCGTTCTATGTATCGTTCTATGTATCGTTCTATCTATCTATCGTTCTATCTGTCATTCTATGTATCGTTCTATCTATCGTTCTATCTATCTATCTATCGTTCTATGTATCGTTCTATCTATCTATCGTTCTATCTGTCATTCTATCTATCGTTCTATCTATCGTTCTATGTATCGTTCTATCTATCGTTCTATCTATCGTTCTATCTATCTATCGTTCTATGTATCGTTCTATCTATCTATCGTTCTATCTGTCATTCTATCTATCGTTCTATCTATCGTTCTATGTATCGTTCTATCTATCGTTCTATCTATCTATCGTTCTATCTGTCATTCTATGTATCGTTCTATCTATCGTTCTATCTATCTATCGTTCTATGTATCGTTCTATCTATCTATCGTTCTATGTATCGTTCTATCTATCTATCGTTCTATCTGTCATTCTATCTATCGTTCTATCTATCGTTCTATCTATCTATCGTTCTATCTATCTATCTATCTATCTATCTATCTATCTATCTATCTATCTATCTATCTATCGTTCTATCTATCGTTCTATCTATCGTTCTATGTATCGTTCTATGTATCGTTCTATCTATTGTTCTATCTATCGTTCTATCTATCTATCTATCTATCTATCTATCTATCTATCATTATCTATCTATCTATCTATCTATCTATCTATCTATCTATCTGTCTATCGTTGTATGTATCGTTCTATCTATCGTTCTATCTATCTATCTATCTATCTATCGTTCTATCTATCTATCTATCTATCTTTCTATCTATCGTTCTATGTATCGTTCTAACTATCGTTCTATCTATCGTTCTATCTATCGTTCTATCTATCTATCTATCGTTCTATCTATCATTCTATGTATCGTTCTATCTATCGTTCTATGTATCGTTCTATCTATCTATCGTTCTATCTATCGTTCTATGTATCGTTCTATCTATCGTTCTATCGTTCTATCTATCTATCTATCTTTCTATCTATCTATCGTTCTATGTATCGTTCTATCTATCGTTCTATCTATCTATCTATCTATCTATCTATCTATCTATCGTTCTATCTATCGTTCTATGTATCGTTCTAACTATCGTTCTATCTATCATTCTATCTATCTATCTATCGTTCTATCTATCGTTCTATGTATCGTTCTAACTATCGTTCTATCTATCATTCTATCTATCTATCTATCGTTCTATCTATCGTTCTATCTATCGTTCTATGTATCGTTCTATCTATCGTTCTATCTATCGTTCTATCTATCGTTCTATCTATCGTTCTATGTATCGTTCTATCTATCTATTGTTCTATGTATCGTTCTATCTATCGTTCTATGTATTGTTCTATCTATCGTTCTATCTATCTATCGTTCTATGTATCGTTCTATCTATCGTTCTATCTATCTATCGTTCTATCTGTCATTCTATCTATCGTTCTATGTATCGTTCTATCTATCTATCGTTCTATCTATCTATCGTTCTGTCTGTCATTCTATCTATCGTTCTATGTATCGTTCTAACTATCGTTCTATCTATCGTTCTATCTATCATTCTATCTATCTCTCTATCATTCTATCTATCGTTCTATCTATCGTTCTATCTATCGTTCTATGTATCGTTCTATCTATCTATCGTTCTATCTATCGTTCTATCTATCGTTCTATGTATCGTTCTATCTATCTATCGTTCTATGTATCGTTCTATCTATCTATCGTTCTATCTGTCATTCTATCTATCGTTCTATCTATCGTTCTATGTATCGTTCTATGTATCGTTCTATCTATCTATCGTTCTATCTGTCATTCTATGTATCGTTCTATCTATCGTTCTATCTATCTATCTATCGTTCTATGTATCGTTCTATCTATCTATCGTTCTATCTGTCATTCTATCTATCGTTCTATCTATCGTTCTATGTATCGTTCTATCTATCGTTCTATCTATCGTTCTATCTATCTATCGTTCTATGTATCGTTCTATCTATCTATCGTTCTATCTGTCATTCTATCTATCGTTCTATCTATCGTTCTATGTATCGTTCTATCTATCGTTCTATCTATCTATCGTTCTATCTGTCATTCTATGTATCGTTCTATCTATCGTTCTATCTATCTATCGTTCTATGTATCGTTCTATCTATCTATCGTTCTATGTATCGTTCTATCTATCTATCGTTCTATCTGTCATTCTATCTATCGTTCTATCTATCGTTCTATGTATCGTTCTATCTATCGTTCTATCTGTCATTCTATCTATCGTTCTATCTGTCATTCTATCTATCGTTCTATCTGTCATTCTATCTATCGTTCTATCTATCGTTCTATGTATCGTTCTATCTATCGTTCTATCTATCTATCGTTCTATCTGTCATTCTATGTATCGTTCTATCTATCGTTCTATCTATCTATCGTTCTATGTATCGTTCTATCTATCTATCGTTCTATGTATCGTTCTATCTATCTATCGTTCTATCTGTCATTCTATCTATCGTTCTATCTATCGTTCTATGTATCGTTCTATCTATCGTTCTATCTATCTATCGTTCTATCTGTCATTCTATGTATCGTTCTATCTATCGTTCTATCTATCTATCGTTCTATGTATCGTTCTATCTATCTATCGTTCTATGTATCGTTCTATCTATCTATCGTTCTATCTGTCATTCTATCTATCGTTCTATCTATCGTTCTATGTATCGTTCTATCTATCGTTCTATCTGTCATTCTATCTATCGTTCTATCTGTCATTCTATCTATCGTTCTATCTGTCATTCTATCTATCGTTCTATCTATCGTTCTATGTATCGTTCTATCTATCGTTCTATCTGTCATTCTATCTATCGTTCTATCTATCGTTCTATGTATTGTTCTATCTATCGTTCTATCTATCTATCGTTCTATCTGTCATTCTATCTATCGTTCTATCTATCGTTCTATCCGTCCACTGTAGAGAAACATGAATATGTGTTAGTATCACACGCCTGTTGGAACACATTTCTCTCCTTCCATGCTGAACCTGCGTTTGATTACAGGGCGACTGCATCTGTTTCTCTTTAGCTGTCGTGAACAGTAGCTCACATCCCATCCAGCCTCGCAGGCAAACACATGAACAATCCCTATAAAACACCCATGAACGCTCTGATGTGTTTGACACTCACTCCTTCACATCCTCTCGTTCCTCTGTAGATGACGATTATCTGGGATTGGGCGAACTCCCGGAGACGTTCCCCTCGGACCCGCCAGAGCCTCTCCCGCACTTCTTGATGGAGCCAGAGGAGGCGTACATCGTCAAGAACAAGCCGGTCAACCTGTACTGCAAGGCCACGCCCGCCACACAGATCTACTTCAAGTGCAACAGCGAGTGGGTCCATCAGAAGGAGCACATGGTGGAGGAGCGCGTGGACGAGACCTCCGGTTAGTAGCGGTGCGGGATTGGGAAGGGTGGATGAAGCTTTTGACATTGTTTGACAAATTTCACCAAATGACATGAATAGCGATATTTGAAAAGAATAAAACATTCTAGATTGAGTGGGGTGATTTTTCTTTTCATTAAAATGATGCATTCATTCTTTCATTCATTCATTGATTCATTCATTCATTGATTCATTCATTCATTCTTTCATTCATTCATTCATTTATTTTAAATCCAAAAATATTACTTTTTATTCTGAAGACATTTTTTTGAGTGCAAAATGCTAATGATTTGGGAAAAACTTGAAAAATCTGAATGCTCATAGTTTGGGTGGATTTGGGTTTCCAAGAAGTTAAAAAAACAAATAACTTTCCATTTAAATTTTCATAGGCCACATTAACACTGTTTTTGTTGATTCACTGTTAATTCAGTATGACTATAAAATAATAATAATTATTATTATTTTATTGTTATTATTATTATTATTATTATTATTATTAATAAAGATATAATATAAATATTAAGCAAAACAGGAAACATAATACTATTACATATGCATGTGTGTGTGTGTGTGTGCGTGTTGTAATGATTATATTCATACTATTGTACTGTGAAATAGAAAGTCATAAAAATAATAATTTTTCCAGAAAATAATAATTTTATTTTTATTAATAATATGATTATTGTGATATTATTATTATTAAATAAAATTAGTAGTAAATATATATATTATAATTTTAAATTTATAATTTTATTATTAAATAAAATGTGTGTATGTATAGTAATAATTTACTGTACTGTAAAATAAAAAATCAAGTGTTAAAAAATATATTTTTTTTATTATGTTATAATTAAATTTAAAAAAAAATATATATAGTGATAATTCTATTCGATTGTTCTGTAAAATAAAATAAAAATCAAGTAAAAAAATTACAATTTTCTGTGGAATTACAATCTTAAGTTCTTCATTAAGCCAACAAACTAATAAAAATACTCACATAACACACGCACCGCCGGTACTAGCGCATGTATTTACTGAACTAAATCACAGCCTGTGCAATTCGACAATCGCACCAAGCCCTATTGCAATATGGATTTTATTTTGATATATCATGCAACCCTACACATCACACAGCAGCTCTCATCTCTGAGGCGGTCGAGTCTTAAAGTGGGGAAAATCACGCAAATGAATAATTCAGAGGAGACTTTTTACAATGTTCCCCACTTTCCTCCAGCCTGTAATGAGAGTGGAATTTCTCAGCCTTGTTAAACTCGGAGGGCCGAGGGTGAAGCCAGTAAAGCTACTGTAAGACTGTGACCGTCGGGTTTGTTTTGCGTTTGGTGTCTGGGATACGGACATCATTAGGACTCCGGGTTTTGATGCTGAGATTTTCTGTCTGACACACTTCATTCACACAAACCCTTGGTAACAATCACTCGTGGGACGTCGAGGCAGAAAGATCTCGAACGCGAGAGACGTTGCGCGTCCTCTGCAGTTACGAAGCGCTTCAGGAGGTCGCTTTCAACCGTCGTGTGTCTCGTTTGCGTCTCATCTGTGTTTCTGCATGTAATTCTCTGCGCGCCAGTGTTTCTCTCGCTCTGTAGAGTTCAGCGTCGCTCAGCTCGTTTTATCTGGTTCTGCTCTTTACTCTCGCGCTGCTGTTTCCTGTGATGACGACATTCAGTGAGTCGGCAGCCTCTGGCACAACTACAACTGGAGAGCTGTTTCAATGAAAAAATACTGTACACTCACACAGGAAAAAAAAAAAAACATAAAAATTATATATATATATATATATATATATATATAGAGAGAGAGAGAGAGATCTATATAGATACATATATATATATATATAATTTTTATGTATTTTTTTTCCTGTGTGAATAACAAGCAGGATTTTGATTTATATATAAAAGAAATATGTACTGTATGAATAATAATAAATAAATAAACTTTATTATAAGATATATCATTTGATTTGTTTTAATGGTAAACAAAATAATATACACTATAATAATTGTTAAAAAGGAAAAAAATAAATGCATTTACATTTTTCAAATGCAAATACATTTTTTTAACTTTATTAATTATGGTATGTATCATTTTATTTGTTTTAATAGTAAATAGAATAAGGTACTAATAATACTTTAAAAAGGATAAAAAAATAAATGTATGTATGTGTATATCTATATATATATATATATATATATATATATAAAAGAAATATATGAATGTATACTCTATTTAATATTTTATTTTTTTAAACTTTATTACAGTATATAATTTCATTTGTTTTAATAGTATATCAAATATATACTGTAATAACAGTTTAAAAAGGGAAAAATATGCGTATATATATATATATTTTTTTTTTAAACATTTTTACTCTCTCTCTCTCTCTATACACACACACACACACACAGTTTTTCCCTTTTTATTATAAACATTATAACATTTTTATTGTAAGAATTGCTTTTTTAACTTTTATTGTAGTCTACATTACTTCTATTACTATTATTATAATAATGTTATTTTAGCGTTTGTTTAGCTAGAGTTTGGCCGGTCTGAAACAGTCATTTGTTGTCGTTTAAAATGCGCCGTGTGAACGCGGCCGTTTTGCTCCGTCTGTTTGAACGCTCCGTTTATTGAATTCAGCAGGAGGATGGCAGTGACGCTGGGCTAGAAATAAGGTGGACAATGCGACGTGTGCGTCTGCGGGGATTTAATATCCAGCCGCTCAATGGAGACGCGGCACTGAACGCCAAACGGTGTGATTGCTACCTGTGCGCTAGCGGCGACAACTCAATTTCCCTTTTTTGGCAGCTGAATGCAGCCAATCAAAGGAGCCGTGTCGTGTGTAATGGCTCCAGAGCCCTCGGGGTGTTTGATTCTCTCGCAGACACGCTGACCGTTGTGATTCGGCTAAAACACACACACTGGAACATCTTACATGCAGATTGAATTGAATGGGAAAATTCTGAGAGGAAATAAAATCTTCGTCTGTGTATTGGGGTTTGAGCTTTAGCTTCCCATCATCCTGTCGACGGTTTTCTTAGCCGAGACATTGACGAAGATGAGGTTAACCCTCGTCCCTGAAAGAGTGTGTGACAAAAATGAGACGCCACCGGTTCACTGCGACTGTATCTGACACTGAACCACTGCAGCTTTGAGCTCGCTCTTACTTTCCCTGGAAAATCCATCTATGATCCACCCATCCATCATTCCATCCATCGTTCCATCATTCCATCCATCCTTCCATCATTCCATCCATCCTTCCATCATTCCATCCATCCATCCATCATTCCATCCATCCATCATTCCATCCATCCATCCATCCATCATTCCATCCATCCATCCATCCATCAATCCATCCATCATTCCGTCAATCCATCCATCATCCATGAATCCATCCATCATCCATCAATCCATCCATCCATCATCCATCATTCCATCCATCATCCATCAATCCATCCATCCATCATTCCATCCATCATCCATCAATCCATCCATCATCCATCAATCCATCCATCATCCATCATTTTATCCATCCTTCCATCATTTTATCCATCCATCCATCATTCCATCCATCATCCATCAATCCATCCATCATCCATCAATCCATCCATCCATCATCCATCAATCCATCCATCCATCATCCATCAATCCATCCATCCATCATCCATCAATCCATCCATCATCCATCATTCCATCCATCCTTCCATCATTTTATCCATCCATCCATCATTCCATCCATCATCCATCAATCCATCCATCATCCATCAATCCATCCATCATCCATCAATCCATCCATCATCCATCAATCCATCCATCATTCCATCCATCCTTCCATCATTTTATCCATCCATCCATCCATCCATCCATCATTCTATCCATCATCCATCCATCATGTATCCTCTATCCATCCATCATCCACCCATCATCCATCATCCACCCATCATCAATCATCCATTCACCCTTCCATTAATAATAAATAAAATAATCAGAAATATAATTAATAATACTGAAATAATTATATATAATATTTTTTTACATATATTCAAATTCACACATTTTGTATTACAAAATCCTGTATTGTTTGTGCACATATTTTAATTTTAAAAATGGTAATAAGAATTATATGTTCATAATTATTTTAGTTATATTAAAATATTTTTAATGTTTATTTTTTTTTTTTAATTATTCACTTAATCATTAGACAGTTTGATTAAAAAAAAAAAAAAATAGAGTCAAAGTAAAATAGCAGTTAATTATTATTAGATTAAAAACCCCTTTCAGTGACACATTCGTCATTACACGGCAGAAATAGCGTGTGCTGGACATCCGTACACTTCTCTCTGCCGTTCTGCTCTCTAATTTCCCCTGACTGACAGAAAAGAACCGCAGATAGAGGCTGGTTAGGCTGGTCAATAGCTATTTGAGCTGACGGAAACTTGATCTGATGCTCGCAATCTCTCTCCCCCTCTCTCTCTCTGTCTTGTTATCGGTCTCTCTCGCTCGCGTGTTGGTTGTGTGTTTGGTCAGAGAGGCAGATTAACAGACATTTTATGCCGGGCTCAAGCCGAGACGGGGTAGTTATCTGTGCCAGCCACTCGGCTCCAGCCTGCTGTCCCCAAAATAAATAAAGAAAGACTTTGCTTACTGCGAAGGCCGAGCAGCAGATCATTAGCTCACTGCAAATGGATTTCTCTGGAAGGCAATGGAGTCGCTTTGAGGAGAAACACCTACTCAAATGTTCTCCTATTGATCCGGCCTTTTAAACACTCATCCGCGCCTCTGAACTCACATTACCGATGGGCTTCTCAGGATCGCATCTATTTATAGCAGCTCCCCGCGTTCATCTGAATTATTTGGATGGGTGTCGGCCAATTTTAATCCGGGCCCGTTCGGATGGCGTGAGCTATGACACGGGAGGAAGCAAGATGGATGGCAGTCGATTTGTTTCTTCCGAGCCGCGTGTTTTTCACCCGCCGTGTTTAATTATGTCGCTCGCCGCACGAAACGGCCAACAGGAGTAAACAGGAACGCTCCAATTTCGTGCTTTAGCCACCAGTGTCTATCTCACTCAAATTCAGTCTCAAATATAAGGTCATAACAAGGCTGTAATATTAGTGCAAGCGTTTCGCTCAAATTAGCAACTAAAAATAGGTGTATACGAACTGTAAAATGCATTTAGGAGTGTGTGTGTGCAAATAAAGAGCAGGTCCCAGTGGCTTTTATTTCCAATTTGAGGTCAGAATAACACAGTTATCACGCTATGGCGATTATTAAACTTACAAAGGTAATTATTTAATGAGATCATCTCCCTCGTGTGTTTAATTAGCTGGAAGTAGTGAAGACATTTCAAAATAAGAGTCTCGGTGTATTACAGGGCATTTTTTTCTGGTCAATTTTTGCAAGTATATATTTATTTATTCTGTGTATATATATATATATATATAAAATGTATATTTTTAGGCATATATAATATAAATTATATATAAACATTATATAATTAATTTTAATATATATATATATATTATTTAATTCACTTTAATATATATATATATATATATATATATATATATATATATATATATATATATATATATATATAAATAAATAGATAATAAATTAATTATAAAAATATAAAAAACATATTACACGTTCATTAAAAATATAAATAATTATTGAAAAACATTAAAAACTATAAAAAAATAATTCTAAAAATATTTAAAACAATTATAAATATTGTTATATTAATATGTATTAAAAATGACTAATAATAAAAAATAAATAATAATATTTATATATATATATACACTAAATAAAAATATATATTTACAAAAAATATAAAAAATAAAAAATATTTATTTTTAAAATTGATACATACACAGTAAATAAAACAATTTTGCTACACTTTTCAAATTAAGAGCACGTGTGGTCCCTGGGAAGAAGTGAGCGTCGATCTCGTCTCTCTGTCCTTGCATGTAAACACACGAGGGTGATGGAGGTCAGGGGAGGATCTTCGGACATCACTGATGTTAATCCCCAGAGGGCAGCGCCATTGATTGCTACAAAGCAGGCTAAGTTAATTATATGTCGTTACAGCGATGTAAAGCACACCACAGTCTTGAGTGATGACGTGGAGCGCCGATCGAGACACCCTCGCCCTCTTCACCGTGATCCAGCAGATCGATGAAGAGCCCGTGATGATGATGATGATCCGCACATCAATAATGCATCATGTCAAACAGAGGAGAAGAAAGATCAGACATAATGTATGACAGGCAGGAAATTATTTCATCATCATTTCTCCAGTAATAAGAGCGTGGCGTACAGGAGATCGTCTGTGAGCTGGACGCCTGAAAGACTCTAAAGCGCTCAGTATTTAATGCAGTTTTAAATTTAACTTAAAATATATTCGCTTCATAATTAATATTTAAAATTTATTTGAAGTTTAGTTTTTATATATAATTGTATATATATATCTTTTAAATTTGTGATACTTTATTTTTAAAATATAATATCACTTTATAATTTCTAATTATGAATTAATTAATTATTTTATATTTTTATAATGGTATAATTTATATTTTAAAATTTTATTTCAATTTTATTTATTCAAATTGTTTAAAAAAAAGTTTTCGTTTTGTAAATATTATAATAAAGTATAAAATATTATTCATTATATACCTCAAAACAATGCAATGATTTTTTTGTTTAAATTTGTTAAATTTATCTGTTGTTAAATGTAATTTTATAAACCATATAAAACAAGTTTTACATGAATATAATATTTATTATTATATATTATAGCAATTTAATATTATAATATTACTATTATTATATTATATCCTAGTTACTTTATAATTTATATTAAGTTATAATTGTTATGTTTTGTTATATTTTATTATTATTATTTAAAAAAATGATAATATAGAGTATAAAACATTTTTTAAAATTTTAACCCTTTTAATACCTTCTTTGAAACCTTCTTGTTTTTGTAGTGTAAACATTATTACAAATAATAAATTATAGTGTGATTATTATTATTTATCATACACCTGAAAACAATGCAGTTATTTATTACATTTTTTTTAGATTTAGTTAGTGGGCAATACATCCATACGCTTCACATTGACGTTATTTCACCGCTCTCGCATTAGATATAATAAAATACGATCAATTATTATTGTCCTAATACAAAACAACGATTTATTAAATACAGAAAAATCACGTAAATAAAGTGATTTAATCCGTTGGTAATGCGTCTGTAGTCTCTGTGTGTGTGACGAGGGCTGAAGCTTTAATTATTGATGCTCATAACGACTCGTTGTGTTTGGGTCAGTGGGCAGCGAGCGGCCGTTCCCACGGGCTCGACCCTCAATCACGTCTCTCGCGTCACGTGATCGTTTCCAGGACGGACTTTGATGTGTCGCCCGTGAACGTCTGAAATGAGGATTTGCGAGTTTCTGAATGAATGCTACATGACGGCCTCGGAAATAATTCAGCTGCGTTTCCAATAAAGCCGTTCTGCATTGTAGCTTCCAGGATAATGCAATTTTGATGTAAATATAATGCCAAGTTAGAGACTCTGTTGGCTTTGGAGGACAGAAAGAATGTGTGAGAAATGTGAGCGGGCGAGGCGACTGTATTCAGCGCATTAAAAATGTAATTTCAGTGCCAGCACTAGATTCCTAATCCTAATAAGCGGGTAAATAACTCTTCCTGTGTTGGAGAGAGAATACAAGCCTGTCTGTGTTCATTTCCTACAGCGTGTTCTTGTGCTGCGTTGTTTCAGATCAGGATGTTGAATAGAGCATGAAACTGTGTTTGCAACTCGTTTTACTTCCATAATGTGACGTTTTTCTGAGTTAAACAGGCTGTTGGGCTGTATGTACAGGATACTGAATCGACTGGACGGAGAGAGAGCGCTCAATACCAGAAGCCTGACCCGACCGGCGGTTCACTAATAAATGCTTATCGAGTTATTTCACTGTTGGTTTACAGTAGAACCAACAGCTTGGATGGCCTAAGGAAAGTCAGATAAATGGTCAAAAAAAATTATATATATATATATATATACATTAAATAAATATATAAATAGAAAATATTAAAGTAAAAAATATTTATTTAATGTAAGTACATTATTATATGTAAATATGTATTTATTATATATGCATTTTTAAATTGATTATATTTATTGTAGTATAAATATATGTATTATATGGAATAACAGTTACATATTATACATACATTATTTTATAATTATTTATTTTTATTATCAGTAATTTTTAATACATATTAATATAACAATATTTATAATTGTTTTAAATATTTTTAGAATTATTTTTTATAGTTTTTAATGTTTTTCAATAATTATTTATATGTTTTAATGAACGTGTAATATGTTTTTTTATATTTTTATAATTAATTTATTATCTATTTATATATATATATATATAAAATAATATAAAAATATTTATACTTGTTTTAAATATTTGTAGAATTATTTTCTATAATTTATGTTTTTCAATAATTATATTTTTTAATGAATGTGTAATATGTTTTTTTATATTTTTAGAATTAATTTATTATCTATTTTATATATATATATATATATATATATATATATATATATATATATATAATATAAAAATATTTATATTTATATTTAAAAATATATAAATACAATTATCATCTTTGGAATAACAGTATATTACAAATACATTATTTTATAATAGTTTTTAATTTTTTTAAATACATATTAATATAATTTTATCCTGAAATCCTTTTGATTAAAATAAACCCTTTACCCTCATGTGTCATATGCCATGATATTTGCATTTTGCGTGTTTTTCGTGTCTGTGAGTGATTTTAAATGCCTGCAGATGAAGCAACAAGCAATTAGTATGTAGAAGAAGCTGGAGGAGAGCAGAGGAGCACATTTGCATAGAGGATTACTGTGGCTTTATGGCTCAGGCTGCTGCCGCTGGCGATACAACCCAGTCAGAACCTGTGCCCGAAAACCACCTCTGGGGCCCGTTGGGCTCAGACACACACACACGCGCTCGGACAACATCAGCGCACCGCGAGGAGCCATTCCAGCGTCTGTGAGCGCGACAGCTGCGTCGACGTCTCCTCTTACACGTTCGTCTAGAGACAGCGTTTAATGATTCGGGTTCTCGTCAGACGCTCGCATCTCTGTATCCCCGCGATAAATGACGAAATATACGGCGAAAGGCGTAATGTAGCGCTTCGAGAGGCCGCTGCCGTGGGCGCGTTCATTTGTTTAGCGTCCAGCGGCCAGATGAACAATAATCAGAGGAGTTTAGCGAACAGCATTCGGGCGGCCGTGTCGTTCCAATGCAGCTTCAGGGACTCAAAACAGCTCCATCATGTTGGCAGTCGATCTGCGGCGAACGCAGACGGGCCCGAGGCTCACGTCACGTTCACAGTGAAACACGCTGCATCTGATGAGCTACACCTCGGCGTCACGTGTCCGTTCATGTCGTACGCTGTCGTGTGACGGCCCAAATCGACGGTGGAAGATGAGAGAGGACACGAGAACGGAGAAGTTATGATGCGCTGAGGAATGTGGAGGTTGTAGAAACAAAGCATCAGCTGATCTTTATGACATGAAAAATGCAGCTTTACTCTGATTTTACAATGATTATGCAGTGTTGTTAGATACATAATTTAGCTTATTATATATATATATATATATATATATATATATATATATAATAAAAATTATAAAATAATTATATGCATGTGTGTGTGTGTGTGTATATATATATATATATATATATATATTTTATTATAATTAATAATAATTAAAAATATAATAAAATATAAAAAATATATAAAATATAAAAAATAATAATTATATATATATAATTATTTTTATTTTTATAATTTTAATCAGCTAAAGAGTAATGCATTTGATTGTTCTTTTATTTTATATATATATATAAAATATAAAAAATATTTTTACAAAACTAATTTTATTTATATATATATATATATATATATATATATATATATATATATATAAAATATTATTTAAAAATAAAATTAGTTTTGTAAAAATATTTTTTTAAAATATTCTGACAATAATAGTCATAATACATTTTATTTTATTTCTTATTTTATTTAAAGCGGTTTAGAAAACCCTGGATCAGAATTTCCAATGTTTTTATATTTTATTTTATTTGTATTATTTATTATTTATTTTATTTGTATTATTTATTTTTTATTTTAGTTTATATTTTATTTTGTCATTGTTATTTTTGTAATACATGAGTTTGATGAATATGAGCCATGTATTACTCTGATTTTACCACGTTTATGAGGTGTTGTCAGGTACAGTATAGCAGATATAATCGTTCTGATACTGAAACACACAGTCTTGACTGGCAGTCCTGGAGATTTCAGTCCTTCCCTGTTGAAGTAGATGGAGATGGTTTTCAGTGTTTGAGTCTCAGTGTCACTGACTCTGTCTCTCTGCAGGTTTGGTGGTCCGGGAGGCCAGTATCGAGATCACCCGTCAGCAGGTGGAGGAGCTGTTCGGTCTGGAGGATTTCTGGTGTCAGTGTGTGGCCTGGAGCTCAGCCGGAACCACCAAGAGCCGTAAGGCCCACGTCCGGATCGCCTGTGAGTCCGCACACACTAACAACACGCACGACTCGAGCAGCGTATTCTGATGTTTCCTGTGTTGCGTTTACATTCTTGTGGTCGTTTTCCTCGTTTAGAGTTACTAACAAAAGCACGCATCTATGATCGCACCAATCACAGCTGTTTATAAACTTTCCAACAATTCATCTGGCATCCCTCATGCAGACTCCACCCTAAATAGTTTAAGGGCAGAATTCAAGCTGGACGTCCCACCGTGTCTCGATCCTGTCGCACACCCAGATACCTGTACAAACCCCATACAGTCCCAAAGTCAGCTGAAGCCCTGAGAGCTAAAACATTGTCTTTATGTCATTTTATAATAATATAACTGCACATTTGCATGTTCAGGACTCTCAGATGTTGGATCTCATGTAGGTAAACAAAGAAAATAGACTTTCAGGAAGTGTTTTTGATTCTTCATTTTTAAAGGGGTTTAGAAAACCCTGGATCAGAATTTACAAGCCTTTCTGTTTGTCACTTATTTTTTTATTTTATTTTATTTTGTTTTGTTTTGTTTTGTTTATCAAAGGGTTTAGAAAACCTTGGATCAGAATTTCCATGCCTTTCTGTTTGTCACTTTTATTTTATTTTATTTTATTTTATTTTATTTTATTTATCAAAGGGTTTAGAAAACCCTGGATCAGAATTTCCATGCCTTTCTGTTTGCCACTTTTATTTTATTTTATTTTGTTTTATTTTATTTTATTTTATTTTATTTTATTTTTTATTTTATTTTATTTTATTTTATTTTATTTTATTTTATTTTATTTTATTTTATTTTGTTTTGTTTTGTTTTGGTTTATTTTATTTTATTTTATTTTATTTTATTTTATCAAAGGGTTTAGAAAACCCTGGATCAGAATTTCCATGCCTTTCTGTTTGTCACTTTTATTTTATTTTATTTTGTTTTGTTTTATTTTATTTTATTTTATTTTATTTTATTTTATTTTATTTTATTTTTTTATTTTATTTTATTTTATTTTATTTTATTTTATTTTATTTTATTTTATTTTATTTTATTTTATTTTATTTTATTTTATTTTATTTTATTTTATTTTATTTTATTTTATTTTGTTTTGTTTTGTTTTATTTTATTTTATCAAAGGGTTTAGAAAACCCTGGATCAGAATTTCCATGCCTTTCTGTTTGTCACTTTTATTTTATTTTATTTTATTGTAATTTCCGAGCCTTTCTGTACTAACGTGGCACTCGTTCTAACTCTAAATGGAGGAGCTCTTCAGTGTGTGTGTGTGTGTGTGAAATGACTCAGTCACACTCGATGAACAGCACAGGCGAGAACACACATCATTTATACATGATCTTATTGTTGTCCTCCTCGTCTGCAGTCGTCCGGCGCTGAGCGTCGTCTGCGCTCCTCTTCATTGCAGTAAAGACTGTACTAATGCATAAACAAATCTGCTGAACAGGATTATTCACGAACACTGCGGCAAAATAATTTCACACGATTTAAAAAAAGATGATTGAAGATCATTTCGATGCCATATAGCGACACGTTTTCAGGGATGTTAGGACACTAATTAGTCCTCCTCATTGACCCGCTGGCTTTAGTTACAGGTCTTCTGCTGCCGTGGGTCAGTACAGCTGGCCTCGGGTCAGTGTTAACGCAGCACGCTCTGCTCTAATCATTGTAACCTTTGATTCAAATCAAAACGAATCCCTATTCAAATGTCCTGGCTCTGCTCCGCTGACCGCCCGCTCGATCCGCGCTCTCTCTCTCTCCGGAGACTAATGGAAACAGCAGCGATCATTTACCCTTTTTCAGCGTCCTGTATGTGACAGATGTTTTAATCAGGGCCTGAGTAACACTCCAGAGCGATAAATAAGCAGCGTTTTGTTGTTGTGGAACGGTGATCAATGGAAACGCCATAAAGTTCAGGAGCTGTAGAAGGCTCTGCGCTCTCATTGAGGCTATTAATTGCGAGCGTGATTTGTGAGCGTGTCGCGTCGGGCACTTCTGCGGTGAGTTATGAGGGGACGGGCTTCGATCTGGACACAGATGCAGTTTAACACGGACTCAGCAGTGATTTACCTCATACTACTGTACTGCTACACTTGTGCAGTGTGCTTACTGAATGAACTGCTGCTTCATATACATTATACAAGCTGCATCCCATAATGCAATGCGCTTGACTCGACCTTCCATTTACAGTGTGATGAAAGAGCCGAGAGTGATCGCTTTTGACTGTCCGCTCAAATAAATGTAAGTTGAGACGATCAATAAAGGTTAAGAGACAATTTGTTTGTAAATGCAAATGTATAATTTTGCTTAGATGTAACCCGTCATGTTTTAAAAATAGTTTAGAATAATAATAAAGTAATAAAAATAAATGAAAATTGTATTAAAATTACAAAAAATGTATATAAAATTTAAAAAAAATTATAACACACACATATATTGTTTTGAGAAATAGTATTTTAATTCTTAATAATTTAATTTTAATACATAAGTTGTAAAAAAGTGTATATTTATATATAAATGATTTATATATGTAGTGTTTAAAAAAAATTATATTATTATAAATGCAAATTTAGGATTTATTTTTGAGATAACCAGATGTAACCCGTCATGTTTTAAAAATAGTTTGCGATAATAATAAAGTAATAAAAATAATTGAAAATTTAATTAAAATTACAAATATATATATACAATTTAAAAAAAATTATAACACACACATATATTGTTTTGAGAAATGGTATTTTAATACTTAATAATTTAATTTTAATACATAAGTTGCCAAGTTATATATATATATAAATGATTTATATATGTAGTGTTTAAAAAAAATATTATATTATTATAAACGCAAATTTATGATTTATATTTGAGATAACCAGATGCAACCTGTCATCAATAGTATATAATAATAAATATTAATTAAAATTTTAACACAAAAAGTTTATAACACACATGTATTGTTTTGAGAAATAGTATTTTAATACTTAATAACTTAATTTTAATACATACGTTGTAAAAAAGTGTGTGTGTATATATATATATAAATTGTTACATATATATAAGTTTTAAAAATATTATATTTTATCATTATAAATGCTGATTTATGACTTATTTCTCTGACAAGTAGATGCAACCTGTCATGTTTTAAAAATAGTATATAATAATACTAATAATAATAATAAATGTTTAAAGAAAATTAAAAATAAAAATTGTTCTAAATGCTTTTTTTTTTAAAAATTGTGTTTGTGTGTGATATATATATATATATATATATATAGTGTTTTAAAGATAAGTTTATAATATGTATGCATAATATGTTTAAAAAAAAAGCTATATTCTAGGTAGCATACGACTGCAAAATATAGAAACGGCAGAAATGTTTCTGATCACTGCAATACTTCATGTTGACAATGGAAAACCACACTGTATATACTGCACACTGCCTACTGTACTATAGTAATTCTTTCAAACGCCGTCACGAAATATTGCACAGTTAAGTTAGTGCATTTAGACTAATTTTGTGTAAAAAATATGGATTGTATATGCATTATGGGATACGATATTCCATGCACATTGTAGCCAATTAAGTGGGTCATCTGGATTTCCTGTGCTTATAGGAAATAGTGCCGTACACATATTCTATATATAGTGTTCTGCAGCGATCAGAGGCGCAGCGTGAGAGCCGTTCCGAACACAGCGTCAGCTTCAGTGTGTGTAATGAGGGCTCGTCTGCTGGATTTAAATGCTTTATGCGAACTCAGCGCTCTGGCTTTAGCAGCGGTGGCGGGATTGAGCGGTTTCAGAGGTGAGACGGGAGAGTTCAACTATGTAAATGGCCCTTAATTCACTAACTTGTGTAATTTAGCACAAGTAGCCAAAGACATGCAATTAATGTAATTGTTTTCATATGGCTCGACGTGTGCGGCCGCAGCTCGGCAGAGGAGGCTCATGGGAGCTGAGCTGTGCCCGCCGGGCGTCGGCGGTGCTCGCTGCGTTCGTCAGCGTCTGAGAGAAGCCGTCGTCATCTGGGCCAGCGCAAGCTGTGATATTTTCCCCCGAAGCCGGTCTCCGGTCCGGAGCCATCCGGAGACTTCACACATCTCCAGTAAACGCCTCTCGTTTCAGCTTCATACGGTGGCGGGTCGTAAAGCCAACTCGACTTCGACGGGAAACTCGAGCGTTTGCTGTGTTGCTAGGGTCATTTGGGTGGTTGCCAGGGTTTTGCTTTGGCGCTTTCTAGGTGTTTGCGAGTTACACAATGAGTTTTAACGCCAGTGATTTATTGACTTGTTTGTGTTGTTGACGTGTTTAGAAAATATTGAGTGTTTATAATATGGAGTGATGCTTGCCTGTGCAAATCCTGCTGTTGTGTTGCCAGGGTGTTGCTAAGCAGTTTCTCTGGTGTTTTTAAACTGTTTTATTAGCCTACTGTGTTCTGGGTGGTTGCTATGGCATTTCTGAGAAGTTTAAAGCTTTTTCCGCCTGTTTTGTTCTCCAGCAGTTGCTACAGTGTTCTGGGCGGTTGCTATGATGTTGCTAGGGTATTGTGGACGGTTGCTAGGGCGTGGCTTAGATGTTTAAACCTTTTTTTCTGCCCGTTTTCTTGTCCTGCAGTATTCTGTGTGGTTGTTATGAGGTTGTTATGGCGTTGTTAATAAGTTAAAAAAAAAATACTGTCTGTTTTGCTGTCCAGCAGTTGCTACAGTGCTCTGGGTGGTTGTTAGGGTGTTGGGGGTGGTTGCTATGGCTGTGCTTAGAAGTTTAAAGCTTTTTTTGCCTGTTTTGTTCTTCAGCAGTTGCTACAGTGCTCTGGGTGGTTGCTATGATGTTGCTAGGGTATTGTGAGCAGTTGCTATGGCGACGTTAACAAGTTTAAAGACTTCTTTCTGCCTGTTTTTTTGGTTGCTATGATGTTGCTAGGGTATTGTGGACGGTTGCTAGGGCGTGGCTTAGATGTTTAAACCTTTTTTTCTGCTCGTTTTCTTGTCCTGCAGTATTCTGTGTGGTTGTTATGAGGTTGTTAATAAGTTTAACAACAAATTCTGCCTGTTTTGCTGTCCAGCAGTTGCTACAGTGCTCTGGGTGGTTGCTGTAAGGTTGCTAGGGTATTGTGGGTGGTTGCTATGGCGACGTTAACAAGCTGAAAGATTGTTCTTTCTGCCTGTTTTCTTGTCCAACAGTTGCTGCAGGTTTTCTATGTGGTTGCTAGGGTGTATTGGGTTGTTGCTAAGCTTTTTTTTTTTTTTTTTTGCATGATTTATTGACTATCATTTTCTATATTGTTGCTAGGGTGTTCTGGGTGGTTGCTAGGTGGGTTTTTTTTAGACGTGAAAAGAGTCAAGTGTAACACTGATGAACATATTAAAGATCATTTTAATTCAAGAATGCACTAAAATGATCAAAAATGACTTGTAACGGTACGAGTTGTGTCTTTGAAGTATGTGCGGTGTTGGCGAGACTCTTCTGTCAGCAGGTCGGAGGCGTTTCGTGAGATTCAGCCGAGTGTGAAATGCTTGTAATTTGTTTATCTTTTCTCTGTTATGCCGCTGAAGTTTCAATTAAAGTTTGTTGTGTGTTCCTGAAAGTACGGAGACCCGTGCCGCTCCTATCGTCTCCAACCTTGCATTAATTTATAATAGGCAGAAAGGTTGTGTGCCGCTACATATCACAAATGGCATTGTAATGCGTTTGGCCCATTAGAGGCGGTAATAAATTCAGCGCGTGTGTGTTTGCTCATTTCCACCGTGTCCAACTCCACCTCGCATTATTCACCACTCAGGTTTTTGGCCCTGGAACGGCACAAAATATGGATCACATTTTGCAGAGAACCCCAAAGTGCTTTAAATCGGGCCGCTCAGTTCAAGCGCTGTTCATGTGACAAACCACACACGAGAACAAATATTGAGGGGAGGCTTGATTGAGCACGCTCGAAACTCTGAAACCGTTCGGATTGGACGGGAAAACTTTCCTCGGGCCGCTTGCCAGGATGTAACGAGTCAGTAAGAGGAACGCGCGATGGTGATCGCAGCACGGGCTCGTCGGATTCCCTCGCGTCGTTGCTTCTGTGCCTCGTTCTCGTTCAAACAGGATGCTTTTTTACTTTAAAAAGTCCCAAACACGTCACGATATTCCTCACTAACATTCGCCGCTGGTCCTCTGCAGAACTTGTTTTTGTGTGTGCGTTCGATGCGTCCTCGATATCAAGAACACCTTCATGCAGCCGCTGTTCTCGAGTATGAAATGAACGTAGAGCGAGAACACAAGGACGCAACACATGTCGAGAAACAGCTCTGAAGTCAACGGCGCAGTATTTGTTTTGTCATTTAAAGGTCA
>CM074289.1:878679-893679 GCA_037194245.1 Opsariichthys bidens
AGAATTGAGTGTTTTAACCCATAGAATTGGGTCAATTTAACCCATAGAATTGAGTGTTTTAACACAGAGAATTGAGTGTTTTAACCCAGAGAATTGGGTTAATTTAACCCATAGAATTGAGTGTTTTAACCCATAGAATTGGGTCAATTTAACCCATAGAATTGAGTGTTTTAACCCAGAGAATTGAGTGTTTTAACCCAGAGAATTGAGTGTTTTAACCCATAGAATTGGGTCAATTTAACCCAGAGAATTGAGTGTTTTAACCCAGAGAATTGAGTGTTTTAACCCATAGAATTGAGTGTTTTAACCCATAGAATTGGGTTAATTTAACCCATAGAATTGAGTGTTTTAACCCAGAGAATTGAGTGTTTTAACCCATAGAATTGGGTCAATTTAACCCAGAGAATTGAGTGTTTTAACCCAGAGAATTGAGTGTTTTAACCCAGAGAATTGAGTGTTTTAACCCAGCATTGTTTAGTGTAAATTTATCGTATTGATCTGAATAATATTTAACACAAGGGCACGTTAACATGGTCGTGCAAATGACAAGAAACAAATGATAAACAGCACTAAGAGTGCAAAGAGTATTAATATTTTACTGTTCAGGGTTTTTCCGACACTTGAGAGGCATTTCTGGTGGCCGTACGCACTTTTGAAGCATCTCGAGAGATTTGTTTGAACTCTCTGTCCAGAGAGCAGCGCTCATGTCCTCTAGGTAGGCAGCACACTAGGCTTCGAGACGCCGGCGCTGAGATGAATGTGCATCTGTGTGTGTGATGTTTCACTCACTCACCGAGACGTGAGTCTCAACCCATTTGTCATCACGACACCGTTTTCCCATCGTGGACCGATGATGAATGTGTAAATGACACTGACGGCAGATAAGCAGGAAGTATTGTGTGGAGAATCCTCTGATCCGCATGCTCTGAACGAGGCCGGTGTAAAAGAGCCTGATGTACAGCATCTAATCACATTAATATTCATCATGAAGCAGGAAACTCATTACAGCACCTGTGAAAACGCTGGCCATCAGCATGTGCCGCCACACGGTCCTTGTCCCCGTGCTTTATTCACGCTGGAAGTCAAATATGTACCGAGGAAAGCAGGAGGATGAGAGCTGAATGAGAACACACGGATCTGTATTCCGGCAGCTCGCGCTGGACTTACAGAATCCCAGAGATGTGTGAGGGAAAGACGGCCAGCTCTGTTAAATATTACATCCCGTGATGTCAGAGTGAATAACCGAGATCTAATGCTGCGGCTGGAGAGCGACCTCAGTGGACCCGCGTGCGACAGCAGAGATGGGTTGAGATTAGTTGGTCCTGCTGTAGAACTTCACTGATTACAGATTGGACCGGTTTGTGCTGTAGGTCGTGCCGGTTCCGACACAATCATATTCGTAATGCAATAGATCATGAAAATCGGACTTGGTCCGTGTTTAAGTGCTGTAATCGGGTCCCAACGCAGAAAACGTGAAAAAGGAAAACCCGGCGAGCCTTTCTCTACACGCATGTGAAAAAAAACGAGTCGCTCCTTGTGACGTAGGATCTTGTTATAATATTACCGCCCCTTAATCTGCACGTTTCCACCCACCGTGCCGCCATTTTATTTTCGCAAGCGACAAGGTTCTGACGTTCACAAACGAGGGTCGATTGGAGGAATAAAGACAAACGTGACACAGCAACGACATCAATTGATCCACGAACCGTTCAGAAACGTCTTCCTGAGTCTCTCCATCCGTTTGAACACTTTCCTCATTTTGTCTGCGTGAGATTCTCCAGCTTTGTTGTTGTTGAGCTGTTAAAGCTCCGCCCTCTTCTGGAGCAGCGGCTCATTTGCATTTAAAGGGACGCTCACAAATAACCCTAACCCAAATAGAGGCGAATTTGACAAGCGATAATTAATGATCTTGAGCTCAAACTTCACACACACATTCTGGGGACTGATATTAGGTCTTGTGAAAGAGGTGTTATAGGTCGCCTTTAATGTTTTTAGTCTTATTTTAACTCTATTTTCAAAGTGAAGCTTTGCCAAGTATTTAAGTGGCAAGATTATTTAAAAGAAAAGACTTGTACTAATTTAGAAACGGATTATTGAAACTGACATTTAACTCTGTTTTTATTTTAAAGTTTTATTTGATTTATTTTTTTATTATTTTGATTTTATTTTATTTGTTGGCCAGAGGAGAACTGACCCTCGACTGAGTCTGGTTTCTCCCAAGCTTTTTTTCTCCATTTGTTGGAGTTTTGGTTCTTTGGCTTCTTAAGTTGGGGACACTCGCTTGATATTCATCAGTGTTTTTGGTGTCGTTGTATGTGAACTGAGCCGAGCCGGACGATTACGTCACTGTTTTCTGCAGTGCTGATACACATAAATGAACTAGACTAATAACTACTGATATTTGCAACGGAATGAATCAATAATATATAGAATAAGCTGCACAATGACACCATTTTCTTATCAATGTAAAGCTGTATAAATAAAGGTGACTTGACTTGACTTGATAATTGACTAAAGTTTTTAAAAAGCTACATTTCATTTATTCCATTTTTATTCCATTTCAAAGAAAAAAATATTTTTACAGTCCTAAAAAATGTTTAAATAAATAAACAATCCAACAAGAAATACTTGAAATGTTTTTTTTTCAGTTATAATAAAAGGATTTATTTTTTTTCTCTTTTAATCTTACTCCAATCTTTTGAGTCGTGGTATATTACGATTTCCACACAAACTGTTTTCAACATTGATAATAATCATAAATGTTTGTTGAGCATCAAATCATCATATCAGAATCAGGATCATGTGACTCTGAAGACTGGAGTAATTCAGCTTTGATCACTGGATATAAATTATATTTCACTGTATATTCACATAGAAAACAGATGATTTACATTGGAATAATATTTCACTATTTTTACTGTATTTTTGATCAAATAAATGCAGCTTTGATCACTGGATATAAATTATATTTCACTATATATTCACATAGAAAACAGATGATTTACATTGGAATAATATTTCACTATTTTACTGTATTTCTGATCAAATAAATTCAGCTTTGATCACTGGATATAAATTGTATTTCACTATATATTCACATAGAAAACGGCTATTTTAAATTAAAATAATATTTCTCTATTTTTACTGTATTTTTGATCAAATAAATGCGGCCTTGGTGAGCAGACGAGCTCAAAAACATTAGAAATGCATAATGATTGTTTCCTGGACGATGTGCTCAGTCGTCTGTGATGTGCTGAAAATCTGCGTTTCTCTCACAGATCTCAGGAAAACCTTTGACCAAGAGCCTCTGGGAAAGGAAGTGTCTCTCGAACAGGAAGTGCTTCTCCAGTGCCGTCCACCAGAAGGAATACCTGCTGCTGAGGTACGGGTTTATCCGTCACACACACACACACACACAGCGCAGCACTCTCCGCTGATAAGTTTTATATCGAATTAGAGATTAACGTTT
This sequence comes from Opsariichthys bidens, assembly GCA_037194245.1. Taxonomy (NCBI): domain Eukaryota; kingdom Metazoa; phylum Chordata; class Actinopteri; order Cypriniformes; family Xenocyprididae; genus Opsariichthys; species Opsariichthys bidens. The sequence goes on from CM074289.1 coordinate 882,149, forward strand.
GTTACGGGGCCGAAGCAAAGGTAAACTCCTCTCCGGCTGATGTGTAGATAACTCAATCACCTCAACTAAATGTCAGACTTCGTTCAGAAGCGTTTACCTCAGCCGCCACCTGTTAATTCCTATTTAGCTACACAGGACATATTGATTCCGACATCGATTGTAGCTGGAGTGGGCTGTCAGACAAACTCGTCCTAAAGTTTTGGCTAAACAGGATTAATAGATGGCGGCTGTGAAGGATTTTCTCAGTCTTTTTTTTCCCTTCAAAGCGTCCATCCTCACAATGACACAGAGTAGGATGCAACAATTTGAGCGAAACCTCCTCCAGGCAGGCTTAACAAACTCAATGGACAGATTTCGGAGGAGGGTTTAGCGCGAACGCCTCGGGCTGTGTTTTCCCGCTCTTTTAATCATCTTAACATGTGTTTATGACGACCACCATCAACTTAAGACTATCTTTAGCTCTCTCGCTTTCCCAAAATGCCGTGTCGATGGAGGGCGTGGGCATGTTGAAAATACCCACTCCGGATGTTTGGAGGAGAATGGGATGTTACGGATGCACACGTGCACGTTGTCATAAACGGACAACAAAGGCGTTTATTGGGGGAAATTGCTGGCTGCAGGCGCTCGTGGAATACGGGAGAGACGTCGGAGCGTTTGGCCGTGTGCAGATAACGCACCGCTTTCTGAAGGCCATCAAATGCTTCTGAAAGATCACAGAATGACAATTTGGCTCGTTTGTGGCCGCGGGGAAAGTGTTTATTTGCTGTTTGGGCTGAAAAAAAATGGGGGAAAAGGGAGTTGTGAGTTAAGAAATGAAATAAATATCAATGCAAGGATCGATGAACAGAGATGTTTATGGGCTTTATTATCGAGTCAGCTTTATCAGAAAGATTTGAGCTGAATAATGACACTAACTTTGCAACATTTACATTCTTGAATCAACATTGAATCATTCAGTTTATTATCGTGAACTGAAACTATTCAAACATTTCTGTTCGTTGACAAGAAGTGGGGATAAAATTTAAATGTTAGTTGAAAAACTTGTGAAGTTAATGCGGAAGTGATAGAAATCTAAATAGCAATATTAAACAATCTAATAAAATGGCAAAAGCACAAAAAGAAATGACTAAAAATCTAAATAGCAATATTAAAAATCTAAAAAAAAAAATGGCAAAAAAAATGGCAAAAGCACATAAAGAAATGACTAAAAATCTAAATAGCAATATTAAAAATCTAAAAAAAATGGCAAAAGCACATAAAGAAATGACTAAAAATCTAAATAGCAATATTAAAAATCTAAAAAAAAATGGCAAAAGCACATAAAGAAATGACTAAAAATCTAAATAGCAATATTAAAAATCTAAAAAAAAAATGGCAAAAGCACAAAGAAATGACTAAAAATCTAAATAGCAATATTAAAAATCTAAAAAAAATGGCAAAAGCACAAAGAAATGACTAAAAATCTAAATAGCAATATTAAAAATCTAAAAAAAATGGCAAAAGCACATAAAGAAATGACAAAAAATCTAAATAGCAATATTAAAAATCAAAAAAAAATGGCAAAAGCACATAAAGAAATGACTAAAAATCTAAATAGCAATATTAAAAATCTAAAAAAAAATGGCAAAAGCACAAAGAAATGACTAAAAATCTAAATAGCAATATTAAAAATCTAAAAAAAAAAGGCAAAAAAAATGGCAAAAGCACATAAAGAAATGACTAAAAATCTAAATAGCAATATTAAAAATCTAAAAAAAAATGGCAAAAGCACATAAAGAAATGACTAAAAATCTAAATAGCAATATTAAAAATCTAAAAAAAATGGCAAAAGCACATAAAGAAATGACTAAAAATCTAAATAGCAATATTAAAAATAAAAAAAAAATGGCAAAAGCACATAAAGAAATGACTAAAAATCTAAATAGCAATATTAAAAATCTAAAAAAAAATGGCAAAAGCACAAAGAAATGACTAAAAATCTAAATAGCAATATTAAAAATCTAAAAAAAAATGGCAAAAGCACAAAGAAATGACTAAAAATCTAAATAGCAATATTAAAAATCTAAAAAAAAAAGGCAAAAAAAAATGGCAAAAGCACATAAAGAAATGACTAAAAATCTAAATAGCAATATTAAAAATCTAAAAAAAAATGGCAAAAGCACAAAGAAATGACTAAAAATCTAAATAGCAATATTAAAAATCAAAAAAAAAAATGGCAAAAGCACATAAAGAAATGACTAAAAATCTAAATAGCAATATTAAAAATCAAAAAAAAATGGCAAAAGCACATAAAGAAATGACTAAAAATCTAAATAGCAATATTAAAAATCTAAAAAAAATGGCAAAAGCACAAAGAAATGACTAAAAATCTAAATAGCAATATTAAAAATCTAAAAAAAAATGGCAAAAGCACATAAAGAAATGACTAAAAATCTAAATAGCAATATTAAAAATCTAAAAAAAAAAGGCAAAAAAAATGGCAAAAGCACATAAAGAAATGACTAAAAATCTAAATAGCAATATTAAAAATCTCAAAAAAAAAATGGCAAAAAAAAAAATGGCAAAAGCACATAAAGAAATGACTAAAAATCTAAATAGCAATATTAAAAATCTCAAAAAAAATGGCAAAAGCACATAAAGAAATGACTAAAAATCTAATTTAATTTAATTTAATTTAATTCAAATTTAACATAAAAAATAAAAATAAAGCTAATTCAAAATATGAATAGCTATAATGAGACTGAAATAAATACACTGTTTTGATCTAAATTGAGCCGAATGTTCTGTAGAGCTGCTGATAAATGAACCGAAATTAATAATTGATACATTTTGCTACATTTATTTTCCTATGTATCACTGCATTGAAACAATCTGTATTTTATAAAGGGCTTTACGCTCTTTTCACAGCGATTCCAACCATTTTTGGTTCCCCAAAGAGATTCAGTGATCAGTTCTTATGTTTTCATGTGTTTTTCTCTCTATGAAGGACATTTTAATAATCTAAAGAAACGTTCGTGGAACCATCGATGCCAATAATAAACATGACTTGATATGTGAGGTGTCAGGAAATGAGCGTAAATGAATATATGGTTTATCACGTTTTTATTACCAGCTGGATTTCAAGTAAAAATAAAAACATGAACATTGATAATAATCATAAATGTCTCTTGATCATCAAATCCTCATATCAGAATCAGGATCATGTGACTCTGAAGACTGGAGTAATTCAGCTTTGATCACTGGATATAAATTATATTTCACTATAAATTCACATAGAAAACGGCTATTTTAAATTAAAATAATATTTCTCTATTTTTACTGTATTTTTGATCAAATAAATGCGGCCTTGGTGAGCAGACGAGCTCAAGAACATTAGAAATGCATAATGATTGTTTCCTGGACGATGTGCTCAGTCGTTAGGAAGTGAGCGTAAATAAATACATGGTTTATCACGTTTTTATTACCAGCTGGATTTCAAGTAAAAAAACCTCTAGCGACTCTTAACCAAACATGCGCTCCGCTGAGTGAACCCAGAGAGCATTCTGGGTCAGCCCAGAGCCATCTCTCCGGGGAGCGTGCTGATTGGCGCTGGAGCTCGGCGGAGAGCGTTTCCTTTGATTCGGCTCTGAAAGAGCCGCGCTTGACCTGGAAAAGGCCAGTTAAGCGACCAGAAGTCGGACGGCTTTATTGCAGGTGGAAATGCTGACGGAACAAATGGGCCGCAATCAGAAGGGAGCCGTTTCCCGCCAATCCCACAAACTCAGGGAACAATTTCTTCTTTTAAAAGAGTACGGACCTGGATCAGCACACAACAGCCCTCTCTGGCAGCAGAAAGATCTCGCTCTCGCATTAAAAGCAATTTGTGTCGGGGAAAATTGTACATCACAGATGGCGCCCGCTCCCTTTCACTTGGCATGCTGAAGTTATTTTCTTTCTTTCTTCATTTGTTTGTGCCATTATGTTTCTCATCTCAAACATGATTAGATCTGAGCCGATGCCGTCATATATCAATATGCATCTGCTGTCTTTGTATTGATATGAATGAGTGCTTTCACAATAATCTGCAACAAATATCAATTACTCTTGGTTTTTGTGAATTTATATTTGTCTACGTTGTGCAGAAAAATAATAGAAAAAGAAGCTTTTTCAAAGTTATTAATGTACAAGAAAATACAGGAACGTTTAGTGTTACACTCTATAAAATGCTGGGTGGAAACTGGACAGCGGTTGGGTTAAATGTTTGCCCTACATGCTGGGTAGTTTCATTTAACTCAACTATTGTTTAAAAATTAGTATATGTCTGGATTGACAATAACACATAATTACTGGCGGCAACAATAATAATCAAAAGTTGAATAAGCAATTTAATGAGTATTGTTTAAATATTATTAATTAAACTCATATTAAAAATGGGTTAACTGGGTTAAAACAACCCAATCCGCTGGGTTAAACAACCCGATTCACTGGGTTAAAACAACCCAATTCACTGGGTTAAACAACCCAATTCACTGGGTTAAAACAACCCAATTCACAGGGTTAAAACAACCCAATTCACTGGGTTAAAACAACCCAATTCACTGGGTCAAAACAACCAAATTCACTGGGTTAAACAACCCAATCCGCTGGGTTAAACAACCCAATTCGCTGGGTTAAAACAACCCAATTCACTGGGTTAAAACAACCCAATTCACTGGGTTAAAACAACCCAATTCACTGGGTTAAAACAACCCAATTCACTGGGTTAAAACAACCCAATTCACTGGGTTAAAACAACCAATTCACTGGATTAAAACAACCCAATTCACTGGGTTAAAACAACCCAATTCACTGGGTTAAAACAACCCAATTCACTGGGTCAAAACAACCAAATTCACTGGGTTAAACAACCCAATCCGCTGGGTTAAACAACCCAATTCGCTGGGTTAAACAACCCAATCCGCTGGGTTAAACAACCCAATTCGCTGGGTTAAAACAACCCAATTCACTGGGTTAAAACAACCCAATTCACTGGGTTAAAACAACCCAATTCACTGGGTTAAAACAACCCAATTCACTGGGTTAAAACAACCCAATTCACTGGGTTAAAACAACCCAATTCACTGTGTTAAAACAACCAAATTCACTGTGTTAAACAACCCAATTCACTGGGTTAAACAACCCAATTCACTGGGTTAAAACAGCCCAATTCACTGGGTTAAACAACCCAATTCACTGGGTTAAACAGCCCAATTCACTGGGTTAAAAACCCAATTCACTGGGTTAAACAACCCAATTCACTGTGTTAAAACAACCCAATTCACTGGGTTAAAACAACCCAAATCACTGGGTTAAAACAACCCAATTCACTGGGTTAAAACAACCCAATTCACTGGGTTAAAACAACCCAATTCGCTGGGTTTGTCCATTTTCATCTCACTTTGGGTAGTTTTTAGTGTAGATATAAAGAACAATATTTCTACCACATTCATTACTCGTAGTTCGTGTTAATCTCAGCACTCTCACTTTAGTTAATGCACTGTGAACAAACATCCGCACACATTTTCATCAGCCGATGATGTCAACAAACCAGACCTTCTAAAGTGTCGCTGAACGTACAGTACGGTTTCACTCATGATTCATTCAGTGTGTTACTTTATAATAATTTATGAATAATTTCACTGTACACATCTTTTCAGCACGTGTCTTCAGCTTTACAGGTTTATAAAAACAGGCACGTATAAACGCTGAACCGGCCGTGACTCTATCGTGATGTGTATCGCATCGCAGCATCTGATGAAAGCGCGTCTCCGTCCGCCTCTGTTGTTCGGCGCGTGCAGCACTGCGGAGGAAGGATTCAGGCACGTAATGAGAAGAATAACAAGTCAGGAATGAAATTACATGGATCACGCAATGCAATAAGAGCTCCTTCTCTCTTGGAGAGCGTAAATAGGACGCCGCAGGGCCGCGAACGGCACACCGTCAGCCGCAGGTCTGCTGTTAATGACATCCTGCACATTTGCAGCGTAAAATAACCAACCGGCCTTCTGGGTAATGACATCCAGAGAGAGAGAGAGAGAGAGTATGTGCAAATAAAATAACACAATTCAATTTATTTCAGTCCATTTTGTGATTAAGAAGTTGCTGAAGTATCAGTGTTTGAACAGCGCAAATCACATCCGGTAACGATAATATCTGAAACTTCAGAGACAGATGCAGAATTACTTCTGACGTCGTTCCGTCATGATATTCGCTTCTGCAGAGACACAAGTGGGATTTTATCTTTTGTTTTATTGCAGAACCACTCGTGAAATCTGGCGAAAAAGCTTTTATAAAAAATGATATGACACAAGTTGAGGGGCGGGAAGATGTGTGATGTTTCTGAAAGAGTCAAAAGCTGCATTTATTTGATCAAAAATACTGTAAAAATAGTGAAATATTTTTTAGAACTGAGATCATCTGTTTTCTATGTGAGTATATAGTAAAACATAATTTATATCCAGTGATCAAAGCTGCATTTATTTGATCAAAAATACAGTAAAAATTGTGAAATATTATTGCAATGTAAATCATCTGTTTTCTATGTGAATATATAGTAAAATATAATTTATATCCAGCGATCAAAGCTGCATTTATTTGATCAAAAATACAGTAAAAATTGTGAAATATTATTCCGATGTAAATCATCTGTTTTCTATGTGAGTATATAGTAAAACATAATTTATATCCAGTGATCAAAGCTGCATTTATTTGATCAAAAATACAGTAAAAATTGTGAAATATTATTGCAATGTAAATCATCTGTTTTCTATGTGAATATATAGTAAAATATCATTTATATCCAGTGATCAAAGCTGCATTACTCCAGTCTTCAGTGTCACATGATCCTGATTCTGATTTGATGATTTGATGCTCATTTATGATTAATATCAGTGTTGAAAACTTTATTTTTCAGGATCCTTTGAGGAATAGAAATTTTAAACGTCACTTTTGATCAATTTAATGCGTCTTTGGTGAATAAAAGTATCATTTCTGTGTATATCTGAATATTTTACCACAAAACTCTGTGTTTATGTTTGCGCTCGTTCATGATCTGCATTCATCGTTCACGGGATGAGTGTAATGATGCTGTGAGTCATCTCAGATCTAGTTAGTTTGGCTCTTTTTTCAAGAGTTTATTAAATCCCTGTGGCGTGAATGAATGTTTCGAGTGTTTCCAGAGCGTCGTGAGAGGAAGGTGCATTATGGGAGGAGTTCCTGCAGTCAGTCTCAGTGAGCGTCAGGTGTGACAGCCAGACGCCGCTCGCGCTTACCTCACCGCTAACGCAGAGAAACTCGTCCATTACACTGATTAACCGTGGAGGCACAAACCCTCGTCTGTCTGTCTCCTTCCTGTCTGAGTCTTTCGCTCGAGTCACAGATCTCATGTACGCTGAAATAAAGCTTTCATGGTGAAGTAAATGCTATAGAAAAAACGACAAGAATAAATGAATTTGACAACAATTTGCGTAAACATCAACATTATAAAATGAAGTAAAAATGCTGTTCCCATCATGCACTGGGCCTTGAATAATGAATGAGGTTGATGTTCTGCTGTTTTCCAGCTGTATTTACAGTTTTATCATTTCTAACTTGCCATTTTGTGCTCATTTTCTCCTCAAAATGTCAAAATCTCCCTTGGCCGAGGTGTACGGCATAGTTTTCTTACAATGTTTACATATTGTTTGTGTCTTGTGTGTTATTCTTTCTCCGTTTATTATTTCTACTGGAAAGCCAAAATGTGCATCTTCAATAATGGGCGTCTTCAATAATAATGTCACCCTCACACTGAGAGCACGACGAGACAACGTCTCACCTCCACGAGAAATCTCGTCACGTTTCAGTCTCGTGGTACGGGATCTCGTCACACCCCTAGCGAATGCAGTCTTACTCTGAGTCTCAGGCTCTTTCAGTGCATTAGTCGGACTGAAGATGTGCCTGCGTTATCTCCCCGCAGCAGATGAAGTCAGAGCGGCGAGCGCTGGTTTGATCCTCCGGGTTTGTCATCCAGTCCCTACAAAAGGAAACGCAATCTGATTACGCACCTGGATTCGACCGTAATGTAATCGCCTATTGTCGTCCCGAGTCGCTCGAACTCTTGTGTTCGTGATTTCGAGCGCTTGTTTGTTTTCTCGTCCACATTTGTTGTTCAACCACGCCACGTCATGCATCTTTTCTTTAGCGACACCGCAGGAGGATGAGCGATAAATAAATTCCCTGAGAACGATCGTAATTACAGGCCTGATAATCTGAGATTAGGTCTGACATGATTTGAGCTGTGCATTATTGCATTATTCCTTAATGTAATCAAAAAATGCACATTATCATTATTAAATGGGGCTTGTTTTTGCACTCGAGTTAGTGTAGAAGCAAAGTAATCCGGTAAGTCGTTCTAGAGAGAGAGGCCAGTTGGACGGCGGCAGAAGTTGGAAAGTTATAAACTCTGTTTCAGGAAGTCCACGTCTGCGGCGGCTTCTGTTCTCGACAGATGAATCCTCAGCCTTTACGACTCGCCTCGAACCCTCGCAAAGCCCGGCCCGGAGGAGCCGTCGTATCTGAAGTGCCAGCAGTCGCTAGCTCACGCAAAGCAAACACGCCGCAGACATTTGTCTTGGCGCGCGTTAAGAGTCCGGCTCCGGCTGGAGGGATCTGAAATACTGCGAGCGGTCTGGAGAACGGCAGAGCGGTTGGGTAACTCAGATGAATCATGTCATGTGACCGCGTTACTCGCATATGTTTCCGTTCTCTGTGCGTTTCTAATGCTCTAAATCAAGGGGGAAAATCAGGAAAATAGACGTCGCGTTTGTTTAGTCAGGTGTCTGAGCCGGGCTAACTGACAATATTATTCCATAAATCTTAATATTTGTGTGTTTTTCATTTGACCCAAGAGCTGCCGTGTCCAAGCAGGCTCTCAATATTGAATGAGAAAAAATGAGATTAAAAATCATCACCAAAATGTGACGCTTTTCACAAAACTTAAGGAAAAATAGAAGAATGATCATTTTAAAAATATATAATAATATTTATTTATATTGATAGTCAATACTCACAAATACATATAAACTATTTATTTATTATATTCTAGTTCAGGACACCATTAATGAATATATATATATATAGTATTTTAGTCGTTATTTAATATATTTTCCAGTTTTAGTTCATGTTAAAAACAGGACCCACTTTGAGAAAGTCCTAATGTTTAGTAATAAAATGTGTATTTATTTAATCATGACAATATCTATAATATCCAGTCTTTTTAATGCTTTGTTTATGCTAATATATTGTCCAGCATGAAATCGCCGGGAAGACGTCATTATTCGTTTCTTCTTTCCGTCTTCACCAAAGTGTCCTGCACTCGAGTCTCTTTCTTGACCCTCTTTTCCTTGGCAAGCCCATAAAATGGACTTAAATCAGTGTTGTGAAAGAGCTCTGTGTTTTCATTCCTTCTTTTCTTTTCTCTGGACTCTCAAAAGCACTTGTCAGTGCGCTCGGATAAAGACGGGGTTCAGAGGTGACCGTACGCCCGAGAGCCGCTGAGACCGTCGCCATGGCAGCGGCGTTTTCATTCAGGCGGTCGCTGGGTAAGCCGAGGTCCCGCCGAGTCACGCGGCGAAGGCCCACGGCGCTGCGAGAAAAGACTCGTCCGGGGAGATGCGAGAGGATTTGAAACTATCTTCGCTAGAGATGAAGACGGCTCCGCCGGGGTCCTCGTCTATTGTGCTCCACTTCTACTGGCTTTTATAGAGACGCTTCAGCCGTCGGTATTTACTCACCAGTGATCCGGTCCAAACCCCGAGACTGACGCTCTTCTGTGGAACGGGAGCAGAATGTTCACGATGTTATATATAAATATTACTGGAAAACTGCTTTGACACAATGTGCATTGAAAAAAGCGCTATTCAAGTAACGATTCGACTCTTTTCGTGTTCGGCATTTCCTTTAGCATCCATGATGTCTCTTCATCGCACTGAAGCTTCTTTATAGTGGGAAAAGGTTCTTAAATTATTAAAACGTCCTTCATATTGAGAAAAACATGCTTATTTGGGGCACTAAAAAATGGTTATTTGCCAGCCCTGGAACCATTTAAAGAGTGTGTAATGAAAATCATCTATATATATATATGTGTGTGTGTGTGTGTGTGTGTGTGTGTGTATATGTGTGTGATATATATATATATATATGTGTGTGTGTGTGTGTGTATATATATATATATATATGAGTGTGTGTGTGTGTGTGTATATATATGTGTTTGATATATATATGTATGTGTGTGTATATATATGTGTGTGATATATATATATATATGTATATGTGTGTGTGTGTATATATATATATGAGTGTGTGTGTGTGTGTATATATGTGTTTGATATATATATGTATGTGTGTGTATATATATGTGTGTGATATATATATATATATATATATATATGTGTGTGTGTGTGTATATATATATATGAGTGTGTGTGTGTGTGTGTATATATGTGTTTGATATATATATGTATGTGTGTGTATATATATGTGTGTGTGTGTGTATATATATATATATATGAGTGTGTGTGTGTGTGTGTATATATGTGTTTGATATATATATGTATGTGTGTGTATATATATGTGTGTGATATATATATATATATATATATATATATGTGTGTGTGTGTATATATATATATGAGTGTGTGTGTGTGTGTGTATATATGTGTTTGATATATATATGTATGTGTGTGTATATATATGTGTGTGTGTGTGTGTGTGTATATGAGTGTGTGTGTATATATGTGTATGTGTATATATATGTGTTTGATATATATATGTATGTGTGTGTATATATGTGTGTGTGTATATATGTGTGGGATATATATATATGTGTGTGTGTATATGTGTATGTGTATATATATGTGTTTGATATATATATGAGTGTATGTGTGTGTATATATATGAGTGTGTGTGTGTATATATATGAGTGTGTGTGTATATATGTGTATGTGTATATATATGTGTTTGATATATGTATGTATATGTGTGTGTGTATATATGTGTGGGATATATATATATGTGTGTGTGTATATGTGTATGTGTATATATATGTGTTTGATATATATATGAGTGTATGTGTGTGTATATATATGAGTGTGTGTGTATATATGTGTATGTGTATATATATATGTGTTTGATATATGTATGTATATGTGTGTGTATATGTGTGTGTGTATATATGTGTGGGATATATATATATATATATATATGTGTGTGTGTGTGTATATATAATGATAATATATACACACATATATTATATAAACGCAAACTTTTGTTAGATGCGATTGATACATTTTATAATATATATATATTCATGTTTATTTTATCATTTAACTATTTATTTATTAATATTGTTTTCTTTTCCCGAATCATGTTTTTCATGAATTTTTCATTACATCATCACTGTCAGATTGAAAGCCTGCATCCGTATTTTGTCTTTTTTTCCCCCCATAAATCATTACTGTTACTTTATGTCAGTCTGA
>CM074289.1:898679-916179 GCA_037194245.1 Opsariichthys bidens
AATTATCAAATAATATGCCTTGTTGCGCATTTAATAGTCAATACAGATGTGTACGTGTGCACACATGCGGGAGATAAACGGATCACGTGTTGGCATTGTCGGTCAGATTTACTACAATGATAATGGCTGGAGAATATGCCACAAAATCCCACAGCACCGCTTGGATATTATAACTAAAACTGCCGCACTATTTGGTCAAATGATGCTTTTGGTTCATTTGTGTGATCGTTTGCAGTTTCACAACATAAACGCTGCTCAGATTGCATCATTTCTTGAAGAACGATGATGGAGAGCAGATATCGTTCAGGAGAAATAGGATGCAAATAATGGACTAGATCTTATCTTATATATTTCATGGATTCATCTCGCGATCATTATTTCATTACAAATGAATGATTTTGCATGTTGTCATTTGTACACCCAACAGAAATTACAATATTACTGTTGCTGGAGCGTCTATATCGCGTCTAGATTGACCATAAACCCTGGGCGTCATCAACACGGCACCTCGGCTCCTCCCACGTCCCGCCTCTTTGCCCATTTTTGGTTATCCGGGAGTGACGCGTGATGATGCACTGCCGAGATGGTGTATAGATGGTATCTAGGATAGATAGACAGTTCCTTAGCCTGAGCTAACTTGGTCATGTCGAGCTAGGTGGGCGTGGTTTCAGCAACACGGCACCTCAGCTCCTCCCACGTCCCGCCTCTTTGCCCATTTTTGGTTATCCAGGAGTGACGCGTGATGATGCACTGCCAAGATGGTGTATAGATGGTATCTAGGATAGATAGACAGCTCTTTAGCCCGAGCTAATTTGGTTATGTCGAGCTAGGTGGGCGGGGTTTCAGCAACACGGCACCTCAGCTCCTCCCACGTCCCGCCTCTTTGCCCATTTTTGGTTATCCGGCAGTGGCGCGTGTTGGCTTTCCAGTTATTGAACTGAACTGAATCAACATTGAACTGAATTCATGAATTCTCCTACAGAGGGCAATAGTTTCAACACACTCTTATTGGTTACTAAAGTCCATCGTATTAAAGCTGAAGCATGTCATTCTGCGGCGACAACAGTCGCAATGTTGTGGTTGTTGTCAGACATGAACGGAGTACTTCACAGATGAAGGCGTGTAGTGGATGTGTAAGTGTCGTTGGTTGCGGCTCTTGACCGCCGTGAGCGTCTGGGAGAGTTTGATGATCACCTGCACCTTTGTTCGCTCTCAATCACAGTGTTTTTTGAAACGCTGCCTTGAGTTCACGTCTGACTCGGTTCTGCTTTCACCCACGATGCCCGGCACTTTACGCTGTAAATGGATGGAGAGGAAAATCACTTTAGGTAACCCAATATCTGTCTGCTTCATTCTCTTGTTTCCTGGTAACATCCCAGAGCTCTGCTCCAGATGCACTGCAGTTCAGCTCCTCACTGCAGCCCGACGAGATCGATCAAACACGCAGTGTTCTATTCCAATCAATTCACTGATCAGTTCCTTTACAATGATCGCTGCTTTAATTACACATTATTATTATTATTATTTAGAATAATAAATCGAAGAAGCTTTTATTGTTGTTGTTGTTTGGAATTTTAATAACACATTATTTTACATTGTTACATTATTATTATTATTATTATTAATTAATTTGTTCAACTGATTTGAAAAAGCTTTTATTGTTGTTTTGAGTATTAATATATATTTTTTTTTACAATTTAATGTATTTTTTCTGTAGTAGTATAATGCAAATTTGAGGGAATTTGTCATAAATAAATTGAATAAATGTCATAATGCAAATAAGCTTCATTATCCACATGCAAAACTTTTATTTTGTCTTGAATTTACAGAGAAATATAATTCATTTCAATTCATTTTTGATTTTTTATTATTTTAAAAAAAAATATTTTTATTATTATTATTATTTGCAATTTAAATAATGCACTATTTTCCCCACATTAACAAAATATATACTTTATTAATTTAATATCATCACCATTATTATTAATATTACATTATGTTATCATTTAAATAATGCATAATTAATATAGACTAAGTTTGTGCGATATGAATTTGAGGGAATATGTTCAAATCACATGTATTTGTATAGCGCTTTTTCAAAAAATGCATTTCTGCTTTGAAATAATGTGGTTTTGCATATAATTGTCATGTCAAGTTAGCATGATTATCTCCATTTTATATTGTTTTCTCTTGATTTTAGCGTGAAATATGATCTGGGCGTGTGTTCATGAGATTTAAGTTCACCTTTATCTATAAAGTACACATTAATACCAAAGTGCTGTACTTGAGCACATCAGCGTCCCGCGTCACACGTCTGCCTTTAACACACGCTGAGACGCCGCTTTGGTTTTGTTTGCCTGTTTGCTTCAGTAATTTGAGGGCCGCATATAATCACCTTGGCAAGCCGAGTGCACAGTGGATTTGTGGGTAATCCTCATTGATTTTTTTGTCTTCTCCGTCCCTCAATGGCACCATTTTGCTGATTACATCACGGGATTGTATGATAAACCTGCATCAACTCAATTGAATTCCATTCGCACAGCAGCTTATGGCTTCAGTTCTGGATCTGGATCCATCAGGTGATATCCGAGCACCGCGGGATTATTATATATATATATATATATGTGCTCATGCCAGAGTAACCGCTCGACCCTTAAACGCACACGTCCAACTCATTAAATATTAATAAACAGTAATGGAAGACGATAAAAAGGAAAATTGCACATCATATGCAATACTTTGTTTTTATCAGCAGACGAGTCCTTTAATGAGAGCAGGAAGCCATCAAGTCAGATGTTATTCTTAGAGCCAGCATAAATCAAATTATGAGAAATAATTGATCATTCTCTGTCTTAATTTCCCACAGAATTCAGCGTGTCTTTGTGTCGTTTATTATGCGCTTTAGCTCATTTGATGATGATTTTCGCAAAGCTTCTCAGATTTCTATCGTTTATTTTATTTGCCAAGGTTTGGGAGTGAAAAGAGTCGTGCATCCTTTCATGAACCTCACAACGGCCCGCGATCGGTCAGCCGTCTTCCTCCTCCTGCTGATCTCAGGTCAGTGCTCTCACGAGAGCAGTGAAAAGAGAGCGTTTGATCATCTGCTGTTCCTTCTTGCCAAAACCGAGAGGAAGATTTACAGTCGTATCGCTTTAAAACAGTCACTTTCCTTTGCGGATGTGACCTCGGGTTCAGCGCTGAAGCCGTTTGAAATCGGCAAACTCGTCGTAAAAGGTCAAAAAGCCTGGAAAAAGCACTTAGAAAAACGCCGTTTTTACTTTTGTCGAGCGGAGAGAAAGCGAGAGTGTGATCGATATTGACGTTTTATGGAGCCTTTTCACACGCGGCAACACTGATATGAGTTTATTGAAACGGAAGAGGGAAATAAGAGGAAATCTGCCTTTAAATCTGTCACCCAGATTTATGGATTCAGGCTGGATGAACCGCTCGTGTGTCTGAACCCTGTGTGTGTGTTTGTAGGTGGAGTGGCTGAAAAACGAGGAGATCATCGACCCCGCGGACGACAGGAACTTCTACATCACCATCGACCACAACCTGATCATCAAACAGGCCCGTCTGTCCGACACCGCCAACTACACCTGCGTGGCCAAGAACATCGTGGCCAAGCGGCGGAGCACAACGGCCACCGTCATCGTCTACGGTACGTCCAGAAATGATCGCGGCTTTTCAACTTGCTTTGATAGCACGAATTATTATCGTTCACTAAATCGATTAAAAACATTTCTGTTCGTTTAAACAAAGCGCTGACTGGTGAAGAGAATAACACGGATCGTCTCCTGTTAGTGGCAGCAAGTGGACGTTTTGTCCCCAAAGACGATGTTGCGTCTCTCACCCGGGGAGCACATGGCGAGCCGGTCGGAAAACCTTGGGTCCTGCATCCATGTGGACGTACCACCTACCCAAGCGCTGTTGGAGAGCGTGTGCGGCCTTTCTCGTAGTCCTCTTTCAGCAGGATCGTGCTCCTGATTCAAAGCGGGAATGGTTGGAGGTGTTGACTCGGCCTCCAAACGCCCCAGATCTCAATCCAATCGATCGTCTGTGGGATGTGCGGAGCAAACAAGCGGAGGATCCAGCTAAAGGATCTCGGAGCGGATCCCACAGATCCTACTGGAGTCCACGCCTGGACGGGTCGGGGGCTGTTTGGGCACCAACGCGATATTAGGAAGCTCATAATGTTGGATGAAAACAACATAAAGGGCCACAAAAACAAAGTTCCTCTAACTCAAATTTTATTACAAATCGCTATAACTCAAAAAGGCCGATGCAAACTGTCTTATTGTATGTTTTTAGACCTTTAGAGGACCGCAGTCCGTCTCAGCCTCCGTTCGGATCTTGCCGTGAAATCCCCTGGAGCTGGAACATTTTCCTCTTAAGAACACAAGTTTTAGCCCCCCTCTGCGGCTTCAAGTGTTGCGAGAATAACGTGCTGTAAATTTTCCCCCACATGCAAACGAACGCAACACTTTGACATTGTGAAGCCGCACCTGCTCAGGAGTGTTTCTGGAGCTCTTCAACAAGTGAAAACACGCCACCTGCTGCGATCGCTTACTGTTTTCCCCACAGATGAAATCCCAGATCTGTGCAGAGCCGGCAGACAGATGTGCTGTCATAAATTGACTTCTCTTTCTCGTCGTGAAGCGCTCTCCGGTTTACCTTGAACACACGGATGCGTGGATTTATAGATAGATGGATGATTGATGGACATAAAGGGAAGTGGATGTTTGTTCTCAACTGTCTTTCCTTGTCGATCGAATCTTCAGTCTTTGATTTGGAGAAACGGCAGAAATCTCTCCTTTCCCGCTCTCGGATGGAGGTGGTGGTGCAGAGACGCAGATGATGTCATCAGGGTCGAGTTTCACCTCCATCCCTCACTGCTGACACACCGAACCCCTCGCTCGCCCGCGCACACACACACACACACCGTGATCCCGAGCCCTTTCCCTCCCGTCGTCACCGCACGCTTCCGACGAACGTTCCGAGAAGCGAGACAAGACGACGTTAAAAAAATGGCGCAAATCTTTGATGGATTTCTGGAGACAAAAAGGTCACACTCCCTCGTTCAGGCCTGAAGCGGTCAGGGAGGACGGCCTTCAGAGAGCAGGGCTCTGATCTCGGCTGATCCACTGAAGAAATGAACCACAATCGGCTCCATTACACACTTTCAGAGAGACGGACGTGGTCTGATGAGAACCGGCTCATGGAGTGACTGCTGAAACTCCCATCATCCACACGGCAGACATGGAGCAAATATATATAAATAGAGAGAGAGAGAGAGAGAGAGAATAAAAAAATATATATATATAAATAGAGAGAGAGAGAATAAAAATATATATATAAATAGAGAGAGAGAGAATAAAAATATATATATATAAATAGAGAGAGAGAGAGAGAATAAATATATATATATCTATATATATATATAAATAGAGAGAGAGAGAATAATATATATATAAATAGAGAGAGAGAGAATAAAAATATATATATATAAATAGAGAGAGAGAGAGAGAGAGAGAATAAAAAAAAATATATATATAAATAGAGAGAGAGAGAATAAAAATATATATATATATAAATAGAGAGAGAGAGAGAATAAAAAAATATATATATATAAATAGAGAGAGAGAGAATAAAAATATATATATATATATATATATATAAATAGAGAGAGAGAGAGAGAATAAATATATATCTATATATATATAAATAGAGAGAGAGAGAATAAAAATATATATATATAAATAGAGAGAGAGAGAGAATAAAAAAATATATATATATAAATAGAGAGAGAGAGAATAAAAATATATATATATAAATAGAGAGAGAGAGAGAATAAAAAAATATATATATATATAAATAGAGAGAGAGAATAAAAATATATATATATATATATATATAAATAGAGAGAGAGAGAATAATATATATATTATATATATAAGTGACATTATTTATATTATATTTTAATATATATAGATATTTATATTATTTTATTTATATATATATATAGAGAGAGAGAGAATACATTATTTATATTATATTTTTATATATATGTATATTATATTGTTATTATTTTATACATTTATATATATATATATATATATATAATATTTGTCACTTACAGATTTTCTTCATATTTAGCAAAGCAACTATTAATGATAATCATTATAATAATTGTGTCATCATTTCCAAACTTGAATACAAAAGTTATATTTTTTTGAAACATTATTTATTTAAAAAAAAAAAAAAAAAATTGCTGACTTTCAATCACAGAAAACGCACTTGTTCTTTTGAAGATCGCTTATGTCCCGATTTGTTTGTATGTTTCAGTCACTTTCGCGATATGGAAACGCAGCGTCTGCTGTTGTGCTCCGCCGGAGCAGCTTGGCGGCGAGCAGACGACGACACAAAGTTTATTTTGGGGTGAATTATAGCTTGAAGTGTGTCGTTGCTGAGTTCTGCTCGAGAGCTCATCACTCGCTGTTCTCTCGGTATCAAAGCTTCAATCACGTCTCTCTTGAAACTCGTCTCACTGATTGATTGAAAGAGGAATCCCATGAGTCTTAGCGACAGTGTCTGTTTCTCCTCAGTTTTCCATCAAACGAAGAAACGAGTGAGTGGCTGAGGATTCGTGTTGAGTCTGTGTTTCTGCCTCTTTTCCCGCAGTGAACGGCGGCTGGTCCACGTGGACCGAGTGGTCGGTGTGCAGCAGTCGCTGTGGCCGCGGCTATCAGAAGAGGACGCGCAGCTGTACCAACCCGGCGCCGCTGAACGGAGGAGCCATCTGTGACGGTCAAGCCATCCAGAGACTGCCCTGTAACCCGCTGTGTCCAGGTAGAACGCTTCGTTTGCGCTCTGAGACGGTGCTGACCTACATATTCCTTTTGCATGTTTTCTTTCCTTTCTTTTTTTCTTGCAAGTTGTTATCAGTATAATAATTTGAGCATTTTTAAATAGGATTAAAGAGTACAAATTCATTTTGAGATCACATTGAAAATGTATTATTTTTATATTATATTATATTTTTCATTAAAAGTTGTTATCAGTATAATAATTTGAGCAATTTCCAATTTGAGTATTATTATGATTTTTTCTTAATAGGGTTAAATAGTATGAATTCATTTTGAGATCACATTGAAAATGTATTATTTTGTATTATATTACATTTCATTTTTCATTAAAAGTTGTTATCAGACAATTTTTTTTTGTCACTTTATGTTTAAAGTTGAAAAAAAACTGTAGCTGTAAAAAAAAACTGTAATATACAGTTTGGGTAACAATTTTATGTTTTATTTGTTTGTTTGATTTTTTATTTTTAAATCCCAGATTTAATAGGATAAATAAATCCTTCTAAAATAAAAATTAAAAATCCCATATTTTTAATGTGGCCTCACATTTTTATGTTATATTATATTTTTTAGTATTTTATTACACTTTTATTATTACAAGTTATCAGCATATTTTTTTAATAGGGTTAAATAGTATGAATTAATTTTGAGATCACATTGAAAATGTATTATATTATATTATATTATATTTCATTTTTCATTAAAAGTTGTTACCAGCCAATTTTTTTTTGTCACTTTATGAAAAATATGTTTAAAAAAACTGTAACTGTAAAAAAAAACTGTAATATACAGTTTGGGTAACAATTTTTTTGTTTGATTTGTTTGTTTGATTTTTAATAGGATAAATAAATCCTTCTAAAATAAAATATAAAAAATCCCATATTTTTAATGTGGCCTTACATTTTTATATTATATCATATATTTTTAGTATTTTATTACACTTTTATTATTACAAGTTATCAGCATATTCATTTGAGCAATTTACAGTTTGAGGATCTTAAATTAGATTTATTGAATTATTCTGTGTTTAAATAAAAAAATCCTACTTTTTCATTGCGGTCTTATATATTACATTCTATTAAAATTAAATCGTTCTTACATTAGATGTTTTCCATTACGAGTTATCAGCATAATAATTTGAGTAATTTAAAATTTCAATCATAATTATATTAAATGATGTTATTATAGCAAATATAATATTATAACACAATTGCTTAGAACTAAAAAAAGACATTGGTTTTTATTTTATTTTGAAGATTTGAAGTGCTGGACCGGCCAGTTCTGAAGTTCTGCTCTCTTTATTGCAGTGGATGGGCTGTGGACGGAGTGGAGCAAATGGTCTCCGTGCGGGACGGAGTGCACTCACTGGAGACGGCGGGAGTGCAGCGCTCCGGCCCCCAAGAATGGCGGGAAGGACTGCGAGGGAACGGTGCTCCAGTCCAAGAACTGCACAGATGGGCTCTGTATGCAGAGTGAGTTCCGCCCCGACATATTTATAGCTCCGCTACAGGCTTTCCACACAGACCTTTCTTTCACAGCAACCACAAATCCCATATCACACCTCAGACGCCGCTTCACCTTCTCCACCCACCTCTCCCTGCAGCACAAATCAGCGCTTTTGTTTTATTTTCCAGTTAAACTAAATGAGAGGAGCTGTTTTCAGAGAATGGATCCTGAATTAAGTTGATTTTGCACCTCACCATCAGTGCTTTTGCATTTTCTAAGTTCAAATCTAACAAAATAGACTGAGCTTTATGATTAAAATTAAAAGAGAAAACAGAAAAAGACAAACTTCACCCGTTCATCCGAAAACAATCTATGAAAGCTTTTATCTCACAACTCTGACAATTTTTTCCCCAGAAATCCTAGTTTTATCTCACAATTATGACTTTTTGTCTCACAATTCTGAGATGTATATCTCAATTCCGATTGTTTTCTCAGAATTCCAAGTTTTTCTCACAATTATGACTTTTTGTCTCACAATTCTGAGATGTATATCTTAATTCCGATTGTTTTCTCAGAATTCCAAATTTTTCTCACAATTATAACTATAATTTCTCGCAATTCCGAGTTTATATCTCACAATTTTGACTTTTTTCTTGCGATTCTGACTTTTTGCTCAGAATTCTGAGTTTATATCTCACAACTCTGACTTTTTTCCCCCAGAAATCCGAGTTTTATCTCACAATTATGACTTTTTGTCTCACAATTCTGAGATATATACCTCAATTCCAATTGTTTTCTCAGAATTCCGAGTTTATATCTCACAATTCTGACTTTTTCCTCTGATTTTCGAATTTATATCTCACAGTTCTGACTTTTTTCCCCAGAAATCCCAGTTTATATCTCACAATTTTGACTTTTTACTTGTAATTCTGACCTTTTTTTTCTCAGAATTCCAAGTTTATCTCACAATTATAACTATTTTTCTCGCAATTCCGAGTTTATATCTCACAATTCTGACTTTTTACTTGTAATTCTGACTTTTTTTCTCAGAATTCCGAGTTTATATCTCACAACTCTGACTTTTTTCCCCCAGAAATCCTAGTTTTTATCTCACAATTGTGATTTTTTTTGTCTCACAATCCCAAGATATATATCTCAATTCCGATTGTTTATCTCACAATTATAACTGTTTTTCTCACAATTCCGAGTTTATATCTCAGAATTCTAACTTTTTCCTCAGATTTCCGAATTTGTACCTCACGATTTTGAGAAAAAAAGTCAGAATTGCAAAAAAAAAAAAAAGTTGAATTTGTGAGAGAAGAAAGTTACAATGACCTTTTTTCATTTTTTTCTTCCGAGGTCTTTGCGGTCTAATCCTGTGTTTTCTCTCTGGTCAGAAGAGCCGTTCTCATCGAACAGATTGCGCTGCAATAGCTGTTGGTGTCGGAGACACAATATGTGCCGTTGTCGGTCACGTCAGCCGCGGTGTAAATATAGCCTGTGCGATGTGATACTGGATGTAATGACTCCACTCGCAGGCCAGCATTCAGCAGCTATATTTAAAATAATGATAAGGGATTATATCGTACTTATAGAAAGTTTCATAATTGCTCCATGTCTATGATTACTATGATTTGGACCCTATTTTAAAAAGCACAGGAGTCACCGAGAGAGAGAGGAAAATCACAGCCGCTCAGACTCTCTCACAGCTGTTTTTCTAGTGAAGGCAATTATACGTGCAGTATTTATGATTCTTCTACTCTTTCAGAAGATCTTTTAAACGCATGTAAGTGGGAGAACAGAAAATATTCTTCTGGACTCATTCTTTAAAAAGGGACACCTAAAAATTTACGCAATCTTGTGTCGTTCCAAAACCATAGACTTTCTTTCTTCTGTGAAACACAACAGAAGAAGTTTAACCTAATGTTCACGCTGCTCTTTTCCATGCTGATGATGAGCTAAAAAAAGGACTAAAAGACACCTTACGACTGAGTTCTCAGTTTGAGTTTTACCTGAGTAAAAGAACAAAAGCACTTGCTTTTTAATGTACTTAAAAGTATTAAAAGTAAAAAGTGCTTATCGATGAACTGATTTGAAATCAATGAAATGACTTTTCAGAATTGTGAGATATAAAGTCAGAATTGTGAGATATAAAGTCAGAATTGTGAGATATAAAGTCAGAATTGAGATATAAAGTCAGAATTGCGTGATATAAAGTCAGAATTGTGAGATATAAAGTCAGAATTGTGAGATATAAAGTCAGAATTGTGAGATATAAAGTCAGAATTGTGAGATATAAAGTCAGAATTGAGATATAAAGTCAGAATTGCGTGATATAAAGTCAGAATTGTGAGATATAAAGTCAGAATTGAGATATAAAGTCAGAATTGTGAGATATAAAGTCAGAATTGTGAGATATAAAGTCAGAATTGAGATATAAAGTCAGAATTGTGAGATATAAAGTCAGAATTGTGAGATATAAAGTCAGAATTGTGAGATATAAAGTCAGAATTGCGAGATATAAAGTCAGAATTGAGATATAAAGTCAGAATTGCGTGATATAAAGTCAGAATTGAGTTATAAAGTCAGAATTGAGATATAAAATCAGAATTGCGAGTTTTAAAGTCAGAATTGTGGGATATAAAGTCAGAATTGTGAGATATAAAGTCAGAATTTTTATAAAGTCAGAATTTTGTTATAAAGTCAGAATTGAATTATAAAGTCAGAATTGAGTTATAAAGTCAGAATTGTGAGATATAAAGTCAGAATTTTTATAAAGTCAGAATTGTGAGATATAAAGTCAGAATTTTTATAAAGTCAGAATTGAGTTATAAAGTCAGAATTGTGAGATATAAAGTCAGAATTGTGAGATATAAAGTCAGAATTTTGTTATAAAGTCAGAATTGAGTTATAAAGTCAGAATTGTGAGATATAAAGTCAGAATTGTGAGATATAAAGTCAGAATTTTGTTATAAAGTCAGAATTGAGTTATAAAGTCAGAATTGTGAGATATAAAGTCAGAATTGAGTTATAAAGTCAGAATTGTGAGATATAAAGTCAGAATTGTGAGATATAAAGTCAGAATTGAGAGATATAAAGTCAGAATTGTGAGATATAAAGTCAGAATTGTGAGATATAAAGTCAGAATTGAGTTATAAAGTCAGAATTGTGAGATATAAAGTCAGAATTGTGAGATATAAAGTCAGAATTGTGAGATATAAAGTCAGAATTGTGAGATATAAAGTCAGAATTGTGAGATATAAAGTCAGAATTTTTATAAAGTCAGAATTTTGTTATAAAGTCAGAATTGAGTTATAAAGTCAGAATTGTGAGATATAAAGTCAGAATTATTATAAAGTCAGAATTGAGTTATAAAGTCAGAATTGAGTTATAAAGTCAGAATTGAGATATAAAATCAGAATTGCGAGTTTTAAAGTCAGAATTGTGAGATATAAAGTCAGAATTTTTATAAAGTCAGAATTTTGTTATAAAGTCAGAATTGAGTTATAAAGTCAGAATTGAGTTATAAAGTCAGAATTGTGAGATATAAAGTCAGAATTTTTATAAAGTCAGAATTGTGAGATATAAAGTCAGAATTTTGTTATAAAGTCAGAATTGAGTTATAAAGTCAGAATTGTGAGATATAAAGTCAGAATTGAGTTATAAAGTCAGAATTGTGAGATATAAAGTCAGAATTGTGAGATATAAAGTCAGAATTGAGAGATATAAAGTCAGAATTGAGTTATAAAGTCAGAATTGTGAGATATAAAGTCAGAATTGAGTTATAAAGTCAGAATTGTGAGATATAAAGTCAGAATTGTGAGATATAAAGTCAGAATTGTGAGTTATAAAGTCAGAATTGTGAGATATAAAGTCAGAATTGTGAGATATAAAGTCAGAATTGTGAGATATAAAGTCAGAATTTTTATAAAGTCAGAATTTTGTTATAAAGTCAGAATTGTGAGATATAAAGTCAGAATTATTATAAAGTCAGAATTGAGATATAAAATCAGAATTGCGAGTTTTAAAGTCAGAATTGTGAGATATAAAGTCAGAATTGTGAGATATAAAGTCAGAATTGTGAGATATAAAGTCAGAATTATTATAAAGTCAGAATTGAGTTATAAAGTCAGAATTGTGAGATAAAGTCAGAATTATTATAAAGTCAGAATTGAGATATAAAATCAGAATTGCGAGTTTTAAAGTCAGAATTGTGAGATATAAAGTCAGAATTTTTATAAAGTCAGAATTTTGTTATAAAGTCAGAATTGAGTTATAAAGTCAGAATTGAGTTATAAAGTCAGAATTTTTATAAAGTCAGAATTGTGAGATATAAAGTCAGAATTTTTATAAAGTCAGAATTGAGTTATAAAGTCAGAATTGTGAGATATAAAGTCAGAATTGTGAGATATAAAGTCAGAATTTTGTTATAAAGTCAGAATTGAGTTATAAAGTCAGAATTGTGAGATATAAAGTCAGAATTGTGAGATATAAAGTCAGAATTGAGAGATATAAAGTCAGAATTGTGAGATATAAAGTCAGAATTGTGAGATATAAAGTCAGAATTGAGAGATATAAAGTCAGAATTGTGAGATATAAAGTCAGAATTGAGAGATATAAAGTCAGAATTGTGAGATATAAAGTCAGAATTATGAGATATAAAGTCAGAATTGTGAGATATAAAGTCAGAATTGTGAGATATAAAGTCAGAATTGTGAGATATAAAGTCAGAATTGTGAGATATAAAGTCAGAATTTTTATAAAGTCAGAATTTTGTTATAAAGTCAGAATTGTGTGTTTCATGATTGGAAGTAAATGATGACAAAGGCGTTACGTTTGCTCCAAAGAATCAGTGGGAAAATCCAAAGCGTTCCAGCTGTGGTCAGGACGGGGATCTTTTTCCGTTGCAGTTGTAAAAGACGTGTTTTTCTGTTTAGAGTAACTTGAGTCTCTGCTGTTGGCATTGATTCTACAGGCAGAGGTTGTGAAGGCCAGAGGAGATTTGAGACGAAACGTTTCCCTCTTCTGAAGCGCCGCGTCCGTGTTTATCTGCTAATCCTCCCTCCGCTCGTCTGCCAGCTGAAAACCAGAGCGCAGCTGCAGTTTGGAAATGCAACAACAGAAACGTTTCCTCAGTAATAAATGTTTGTTGAGGGCCAAACAGAAAAAGCGGTAGCTTTAATAAACGTCGAGTTTGGCATTCATTATGATTAGGTCATGAAAATGAAATGGCCAGGGGTCACGGAGACGCAGAGCAGATTGAATCAAACGTCGTTAATGATCATCAGGAATCTAATTACTAGTTTCATTGTGGCGTGTAAATGATGAGTGCGTGTATTGATCAGAGTCTCGGAGGAATCGTCTGTCTGAAGACTCCAGAGATGTTTCTTCATCAGTTTTACGAGCTCAATTCCAATTCATTATAATGCAGTAAAACACAAAATGTTCACTTGTTTGACTTCAGCGCAAAACGTGCTTTTGCAATGTCCTAAAATATAGTATTATACTGCTGCATTTCTCGTTTTGCGGGACAAACATCGGAACATTTTTAAATCAAGATACTTGCAAAATGACTTTATGCTTGAAACAATTCTAAAATTCTGACTTAAAAAGGAAGTTATGAATATGACACACAACGTTTAAGTTATGACATTTAAAAAAGTAGAAATTGACATGAGTCAAAATTGAAAAGTCGTAATTATGACAAAATGTGAAATTATGAAATTGACGTAGAAATTAAAAACACGTCTTAATTATCGCGTTAAAACATTGAAATTGACTTCAAAAAGTCATTATTTCGACACGCTAAGTCGAAATTGGTATGAAAAGTTTTAATCATGACGTTAAAAACTATAAATTGGCATAAAAAGTCAAAGTTATTTGTGAGATAAAAAGTGACAAAACTGACATGCCATAATAATGAAAAAGTCGAAATGATGAGGAAGTAATGTCCACCAGATAAGAAAAAAGTCAAAATTATGAGTTGAAATTTTAATGCACGACATTAAAAACTAGAAATTGACATAAAAAGTCGAGATTCTGATTATCAAAGTCATTCGTTTGGTAAAAAGTTGACAAAAGTGATCATTTCGACTTTTTTTTTTTCCTCGTCATTTCATGATTTTTTGTCTTACGTGGCGGAAATTTTTAATCTCGTAACTTTGAGATTTCACTTCCCTTGTTTTCCAGCGCAAATATCCAAACATTCTTAAATCAAGATGCATTTATTGCAGAAGAGAAACGACTGATGAACGAAAAAAAGTGACTGGATGCTGAAAACAAGAAGGAATATCTGAGTTTTAGCAGATATTCTCACTTCAGTCCGATCATTTTTTCCTAATATCTTTGGTGTTCTCCAGTGAATCTGTGCAGGAAAACAAGGCCGAGGAAGAGCATCGCCGGTGGAGTGATTTTGTTGAGTTGTGAACTGTGCTTTTAAAGCAGCTTTCAGGAAATGCCATTTCAGTCCTTCTATTTTCCTGGTGAAATGCATTGTGGGAGCATTACTTCTGTGCAGATTGATGGCTAGTTTGTGAGGAATATAAAACCCATAACGCTATAGATTTAGGCTCACTTCCCTTGATTGATTTTTCCTCTTTCTCCAGCTAAAAGGGTGAAAGCACTTATGCGCATGCTAATGACCGTTTATCTGGAATCCACATGATCCGAAAGCTCACATTATTGCAAATATCATTGGACACGAATTACACTTGATACGTGAACTCGCCTCGTCCAGCACAAGCGCCAGTTCACGCCGTTAGGAAGCATTTACGGAGCGATCTTCCGGTGCGAGTTGGTAATGCGTCGGGAGAAAGTGATTTGCTTTTTGAGTTTGTAAAGTGCTGAAATTGTGTTTCAGGTGCAGGTCAGATTGGATTTGAAGTCTTATTGTCGCTTTGGCCGTCCTGTCTTTGTTATGATGCAGCTTTTCTGGGATTTGGTTACTTAACGCACAGACAGATGACATTTTCTTGACTCATCGATCCAGGGAAAGGGCAGGACAAACGCAAGGGCTTTTTCTTCTCCCGGAAACCAAATCTCCAAACCTCATATTTACAACCGTTCGGTTTCATACGAAGCAACAGCAATGTCTTTCTTTCTCATCTTAATTTTGCGCTGCGATCTGTTTGCGACGTCGTTTCGGCTAGCAGAGGGGTCGAAGGTCACGCGGGTTCCTCGCGGCACAACGTCTTTGTCCATCAGCGCATTGATTTCCTGCCGCTGTTTTCTTCATCCAAAAGTGACTTCTGTGTCGTCTTTCGTCCGCTTCTGCTGCTGTTTTGCACGTTTATTCATGCCATTCTTTTGACCGTTCTTCCATTTTCGCCACGTACGAATGATCGTAATTGCGACATAAAAAAATTGAAGTTACGGTACGCCCAATCGTGTTTCAAGATGAAAAGTCAAAATTGTATCAGTCATAATTGCCCCCAAAAAAAAAAAAAAAACGTCAAAATTGCGACTCAAAAAGTTATAATAATAATAACAGGAAAAAGTCGAAACCATGACGCATTTAAATTCGACTTTAAAAAGTTCTACTGAGTAGAAATTGGCATGAAAAGTCTCATGATATTAAGTCAAAATTGACATAAAAAGTCGAAATTATGACTTTGAAATTTAAAAAGTCGAAGTCAGAAATATGACAAAAAGTTTCAAATCGAAAAGTGGAAATTGACATTGTCGAAATGATGACATACAAAGTCAAAGTTTGGACTTAAATAGACAACTGACAAAAAGTCGAAATTATGATTCTGACTTAAAAAAATTGTATGAAATATGAAAAAAATTGAAAATGTATCTTAAAAAACAAGTCGAAAATGACATTATTGAAATTACGACATCATAATTATGACATTACGGTAAAAAAGTTGAAATTGACATGCCAAGATTATGACATCAAATTATGACACTAAATCAGAAATATGAAATTGACATAAAAAGTGGAATTTGACAACTCATGTCGAAAGTTGTAATTACTCCTTATTTTGACTTTTTTTCCTTACGTCTCATAATTTCGACTATTCAATCATTTTGACTTTTTATGTCAATTTATACCAGCGTAATCAACTTTATTTTCTTAGTGTTTTCTCTCATAATTTTGACTTTTTAAGTCATCATTTCATGATTTTTTTTCCTAATGTGGTGGAAATGAGCTTCCATAGGAAAAGCATCCGAACAGAAAAGAAAACTGCAGCATGGAAGCATTTCATGGAAACGCAAGCCTGCGGCCGAAAGTCTCTCTCTCTCTCTCTCTCTCTCTCTCTCTCTCTCTCTCTCTCTGTCTCTCTCTCTCTCTCTCTGTCTCTCTCTCTCTCTCTGTCTCTCTCTCTCCCTCTCTCTCTCTCTCTCCGTCTCTCTCTCTCTCTCTCTCTTTCTCTCTCTCTCTCTCTCCCTCTCTCTGTCTCTCTCCCTCTCTCTCTCTCTCTCCGTCTCTCTCTCTCTCTCTCTCTCTCTCTCTCTGTCTCTCTCTCTCTCTCCCTCTCTCTGTCTCTCTCTCCCTCTCTCTCTCTCTCTCTGTCTCTCTCTCTCTCTCCCTCTCTCTGTCTCTCTCTCCCTCTCTCTCTCTCTCTCTGTCTCTCTCTCTCTCCGTCTCTCTCTCTCTCTCTCTCTCTCTCTCGATATGCAGACATGCTTGCGTCGTTGGTGTCCGTCGCTCTCCTCGAGTCAGTGCGGATGCGATTTAAGGCCGCTCCTCATGCTACATTAGCGGGCGTCTCTGGTCTAATAGCGTCCAGCAGAGAGGCCGATTCCTCATGTCCGTGTGTCAGATGTGAGGCTGCGAGTGCTTTTGACTCATTGACTCCGCGACTGTTTATCAGCTTAAAACGATCCATCCCGCTCGCTCGTTAGTCCTAATGAAGCACTAAAACGCGGCTGACGGATGGTGCCGTTCCCTCGCGCGTCTGCGGAAAGAGTCCAGGAGAGGGTGAAAGTGACACCGAATGGAGAAGAATCGGCCTCGGCCGCCGCCATCGCTCATGTCTTTGTTCGGCTTGTTTGATTTTCTTCAATCCGATTGTGTTGAATTTGATTTTCATCCCTCACCCTCCATCCCTCCCTCTCTCCCAAAGGTTCCTTATATCAGAAGTCCTCCGAACACACAGACAAGAGCAATGCTCTGCCACATCCATGTGAGTCCTCCATTTCATTGATTTCTGTTTGCATGTCTCCAAACCTTCATTTCCTCCTTT
>CM074289.1:923679-941179 GCA_037194245.1 Opsariichthys bidens
AGTGAATCACGGTGGTCACCTGCGCTCCGGGTCCATCAGGAATCGGTGGTTTTCAGAGACCCGCCTGTCGCCGAAGGCCCCCGAACACCTTTATAATTCCGACGTTTCCTCACTTGTCACTGCCTTGACAGGAAATTGCATTTTTCACAATTATCAGGGGGACAAAAGGACTGTTTCTATGGAAATGAGGGCAAAGTATTGCTTCTAATGATGGCTTGTCAAACGCGAGTTTCCATTCCACATAATCATTGGGACGGGAAGAGCCGAGGGTAGAATAGATGTGAGGAGTGACGGGAAGAAATGTCTGATTCCTAGACGTGATCCATGATGAAGTGAGGCCAGATCGATGCGCTTCACACACACACACACACAGATCTGACCGTGAGATCTGTCCTCCTCTCATATCTGTCTCTGTCTCTCATAACACTTCTTTTTCAGCTCTGTATTCACTTTCAGTAAATGTAACATTAGGTCACAAACATTTACATTTGTCTTGTCCATTACGGGTGTGACAAACCTTAGATTATGACCAGAAAGCTGTATTAACCAATCAGCTTTAAGAACGCCACTATTAATTGTATAAATTGAATTCATTTTAAGCTAGATATATATATATATATATATATATATATAATTTAATAACAAAAAGTTTTATTTAATAAAATAATTACTGTTGTTCTTATTATTATTATTATTATTTGTACTTTCCAGAAAAAATCAAATGTGATTTTCCAACAATAATTCTGTAAATATATATATGAATGATGTAAGTACATAGATAATGATTGTTAAACATATATATATATATATATATTACAACTACTGCTAATAATAATAATAATAGTTTTTATTATTATTTTTTTTTTTAAATTTTCCAACAACTAGAATTTAGTGAATAAAGTATTCTTCTTTTTAAAGACAAATTGAATAAAATTGACTACAAAATATATATATATATGTGGATTATTTATTTATTTTTCATTTTTTAAGTCATTTTACATGTTGGTTTCTGCTGTGTTAACAGTCAGCTGGAAGAACTGTTACTGTTTATTGTTTAAATTACACTTGACTTTTCTGGAAATCAAAATAATTCTAATAATAATAATGGTTATTATTCATTTTTCTAGTTTAATTGTTATGCCGAATTCCCTTTATACATACAGTATATCCAGATAAAAAGAGAAATTAATCATTTACATTCATGCATTTTGCAGACAATTTTGTTTTTGAAAAGTTTTTTAGTCTGCAAAATCCATACATTTAAATGATTAATTTTTGCTGGATTTTGCTTAAAATATAATAATAATAATAATAATAATAATAATAATAATAATAATGCTAACTATTATTCATTTATCCATTTTAATATGTTTTGTGTTATGTAAAATTCCCTATATATATATATATATATGTGTGAGTATGTAGAGAAAATAGAAATTTGCATTTATACATGATTAATTATTAACGATCAATAGATTCTTTTCAGTGTTTTTGGATCTTGGTGAACACAGAGCAGACGGTCAGATGATTGTAAAACGTCGCGGAGGTTCCTCTGGAGTTATGGTCATGTGACCCTCTGTCCGTGTGTGTCCGCAGCGGCTCCCAGCACTGACGATGTGGCTCTTTACGTGGGGATCGTCATCGCCGTCATCATGTGTCTGGTGATCTCCGTCATCGTGGCGCTGTTCGTCTACCGGAAGAACCACCGGGACTTTGACTCGGACATCATGGATTCGTCGGCACTCAACGGAGGATTCCAGCCGGTCAACATCAAGACGGCTCGGACAGGTACGGACAGGTCATTTCCCCTGGAAAATATGAGAGATTTCCAGTCATAGTGAATACATGTTTTCATGTTTTCAACTTCATTGGCTGGAAATTGCTCTTTATGGGTGTAAAAGAGCTTAAATGAGCCCCAGTGAGGAGGGATGGTCGTCCAACTCAATTTATTATTATTTTTTACATTTATACACTATCATTCAAGAAATTTAATAGGACGCTTTAAACGTGATCAAAAGTGACAGTAAAGACATTTATAATGTTACAAAATGATTCAATTTCAAACAAATGCTGGAATTTCTGTTCATCAAAGAATCCCGAAAAATAAAATGTATCAGTTTCTACAAATATGAACTGTTTTCAACACTGATAATAATCATAAATGTCTCTTGAGCATCAAATCATCATATCAGAATCAGGATCATGTGACACTGGAGTAATGATGCTGAAAATTCAGCTTTGATCACTGGATATAAATTATATTTTACTTTATATTCACATAGAAAACAGATGATTTACATTGGAATAATATTTCACAATTTTTACTGTATTTTTGATCAAATAAATGCAGCTTTGATCACTGGATATAAATTATATTTCACTATATATTCACATAGAAAACAGATGATTTACATTGGAATAATATTTCACTATTTTTACTGTATTTTTGATCAAATAAATGCAGCTTTGATCGCTGGATATAAATTATATTTCACTATATATTCACATAGAAAACAGATGATTTACATTGGAATAATATTTCACTATTTTTACTGTATTTTTGATCAAATAAATGCAGCTTTGATCGCTGGATATAAATTATATTTTACTATATATTCACATAGAAAACAGATGATTTACATTGGAATAATATTTCACTATTTTTACTGTATTTTTGATCAAATAAATGCAGCTTTGATCGCTGGATATAAATTATATTTCACTATATATTCACATAGAAAACAGATGATTTACATTGGAATAATATTTCACTATTTTTACTGTATTTTTGATCAAATAAATGCAGCTTTGATCGCTGGATATAAATTATATTTCACTATATATTCACATAGAAAACAGATGATTTACAGTGGAATAATATTTCACTATTTTTGTATTTTTATCAAATAAATGCAGCTTTGATCGCTGGATATAAATTATATTTCACTATATATTCACATAGAAAACAGATGATTTACAGTGGAATAATATTTCACTATTTTTGTATTTTTATCAAATAAATGTAGCATTTTTTTAATGTTGATTAATGGTCACATGACATGCAGATAAAGAAATAAAATATTTCATATTTCTAGTAAGTGTTTTATTTAGTTATTAATTATTTATGTATTTATTTATATTTAAAAATGTTTAATTCTTTATTTATATTTAAAAAAAAAAAAAATTGGGGAAAAAAGTTCCAAAACTGTATGACTTTCCATTTTCCAGGTTTAATATTGTTAATTAAAACTAAAACATTAAAAAATATATATTAATAACGGAATTAACTAACTGAAATAAGGTTAGGGTTAGAAATAAAATATATTAATAATATATATAAAAAAATATAAAATATATTTAAAAATGTTATTCATCTATTTGCCAAGGCAACATTTCTCGAGATAATAACTAAAACTAAAATAAAAATCAATACAAAAAATAGACATTTATTTAAAAAAACGGCACAATAACATATAATAAATGCAATAAAAATTGTGAAAATCTTGTGTTAGTATAAAAGAAGGAAAACAGAAAATATCCAAATGAAAGTATTTGAAATATTGATAAGAAAACTACTCATTTGACTAGTAGTTGCTGAAAATGTCACTGGTCTCAGTGCAGTCTCGAGCGGACGAACGTCAGAGTAATGACACAGGAACGTTTGATGGAGAAGTGATGTGTGTCGGAGCCTCGCGGAGTTTCCTGCCATCGGAGCGCTCCGTGCGAAGGCAGTCGGCACGTTATCACGACGCTGTAATTAGCTTCGTCTGTCTG
The DNA here is from genome assembly GCA_037194245.1 of Opsariichthys bidens. Lineage (NCBI taxonomy): Eukaryota > Metazoa > Chordata > Actinopteri > Cypriniformes > Xenocyprididae > Opsariichthys > Opsariichthys bidens. Next base: position 927,454 of record CM074289.1, read on the forward strand.
GCACACTCAGTGTTAATTACCCATCAGCCCGAGCCACGAGAGCGGAAGGTGTGGCGGCGGCGGCGGCGTGTGAACACTGAGGAGACAGCTGGAGCCGGAAAATAAGCTGGAGCTTCAGGAGACGAGAGTCAACGCCACAATTACTTTATTTATTTTTTTATATAAATTATGAAGTGTCCCTGAGATTTTAAGTGAATATTTCAATAATTTAACAACACTTTTTTTTTTATCTTGATTAATGGTCACATGACATTTTTTATTTCAATATTATTTATTTACCTTTTGAAATTATTATTAATATCATTTATATATATATATATATATATAGCCCATATAACACCTTTGATACACCTAAAATAACACCCTGAGATTTTAAATGAATAATTTAATAATGACACTTTCACATGTTCATGTTATTTTATGTTGATTAATGGTCACATGACATAAAGGTAAATAAATAAAATATTGTAGTTAGTGTTTATTTAAATATTACTTATTTATATTTTAAAATGATTTATTTTATTTTTTGTTGATATTTGATAAAAAATATGGGAAACGTCCATCTAAAGAGTTAAAAAAAAATTCTAGGTTCAATATAGTAATAAAACTAAAACCACAAAAAAATAACTATAATAACAAAATGCAGTGACTGTTTTAAAACTATTTTAAAAAATATACATATTTTTATATATTTCGTTTACTTTTAACTGATGCACTAAAATAACTAAAGCGAAAATAAAAAATTATAATAAAAACTCACTAAACTAACTTTATTAAAATTAAAACAAAATCAGAAAATATAAAAAAATTCGAATAAGAAACGATTGTCCGTCTAATGAATGTCAATGGGGACCAATGTCCCAAATTTTATATTGCATGAATGTGAATAAATGACCGTTTGTACAGTAGAAAGTTTCTTTAATCGGGCAGAATTGAACGCGATTCAGCCTCAAGTGATCGTAGCTTTGCAGCGATCTGGAAGCGGTTCATCGTGGAGACAGAAGCACAACGGCGTAACCAGCGGTGTCAGTTTACGAGTCCAGCGTTCGATGCAGAGGACGAGGGCGCGACGCCCCGCCCACTCGCCGCGCTCATGAATATTCATGTTTGCACCTGTGCGGGATTGGCTCCGTCTGCTGTGGTGGGCGCCGTCCGCCTGAAGATGAAGACTGATGATGGCCCTGAATACACACGCAAATAACAGGCGCTCGATTCTCCTCGGACGCTTTAATAACGTTCATCATCATAGGTGCGGAAAACCCAATCTAAAACCTCATCACACAAGCTTCATTTAGATACTATTCTAGTTTTAAATGAATGTGTTAAAGTAGCTTTTATTGAAAGAAAGCAATACCTTTAATTCGTCAAGAGCGCATTAAACTGATCAAAAGTGACGCTTTCAAAAAGTCCTTTCTTTTCATCAACAAAAAATAAAATGCATCAGTTTCTACACCGGATAAGCGGTGGAAGATGAATGAATGAATGAGTTTCTACAAAAAAAAAAAGTTTTCAACAATAATAATAATAATAATAATAATCATAAATGTTCCTTGAGCAGCCAATCAGCATCAGTGTGTATATATATATATATATATATATATAATTATCGGATTATTTCATTTGTAATGTGTATTAAATATTTGTTCCTCTTTGTCTTTAGCCGATCTGCTAGCGGCTCCTCCGGACCTGACGTCAGCCGCCGCCATGTACAGAGGTCCCGTTTATGCTCTCCACGACGTGGCCGACAAAATCCCCATGACCAACTCCCCGCTTCTGGACCCGCTGCCCAACCTGAAGATCAAGGTGTACAACTCGTCCGGCATGGTGACGCCCCAGGAGGACCTGTCCGACATCTCGTCCAAACTCTCGCCCAAGCTCCCGCACGCCCTGATGGACGGAGACACCATCGGCCGCCGCACGCAGACCCTGGTGCGCTCGTGGGACCCGTCCTGCACGGCCTTCGGCTCCTTCAACGCTCTCGGAGGGCATCTGATCGTGCCCAACTCAGGTCAGTGCGGATTTGTGTCCGTCACATCTTGAAGTCATCGTGCACATGTGCTTTTCGGGGGAAGTCTGTTTTCCCGTGCCGGGCGCTGATTGAGGCTCCTGGATTTTATAAGGAACAGGCCAGTGTGGGTGTCGGAGAGAAAATCACAGCCTGACCCATAAACACACATTACAGGCTGCTCGAGCTGTTAAACGAAACCACGGCAGAAATCACAGAGACAACATTCCTGCTCTTACTGCGAACGATTTATCAGCCCACATACTCCGCTGAAAAAAAGGATGTTTGTTTTCAGTCTTTCGTCAAAATATAGGAGCTATCATCAGTCTCCTCTTCCTCCGAACGTCCGTCAGCGAAGCTGTCAAGAACGTGTCCTGCTCACATGCTTAACTGTGCTCTGTTAGAAGAAAGAAAGATGAAAGTACGTTTTGCTTCAAATTAATCTTGTGTTTAGGACAGTTAAGATTTTTTTGAGACAATTAAGATGACAATTGTGCATCGTTTCTAATGGAAGCTAGTTTCTATTACTTAAAAAAAAAATTAAAAAGATACTTGGAACTTTAAATCTCGCAATTCTGACTTTATATCTCACAATTCTGACTTTATATCTCACAATTCTGACTTTAAATCTCACAATTCTGACTTTATATCTCTCAATTCTGACTTTATATCTCTCAATTCTGACTTTAAATCTCACAATTCTGACTTTATATCTCACAATTCTGACTTTAAATCTCACAATTCTGACTTTATATCTCACAATTCTGACTTTATATCTCACAATTCTGACTTTATAACTCAATTCTGACTTTATATCTCACAATTCTGACTTTATATCTCACAATTCTGACTTTATATCTCTCAATTCTGACTTTAAATCTCACAATTCTGACTTTATATCTCACAATTCTGACTTTATATCTCACAATTCTGACTTTATATCTCATAATTCTGACTTTATATCTCACAATTCTGACTTTATATCTCACAATTCTGACTTTATATCTCACAATTCTGACTTTATATCTCACAATTCTGACTTTATAACTCAATTCTGACTTTATATCTCACAATTCTGACTTTATATCTCACAATTCTGACTTTATATCTCACAATTCTGACTTTATAACTCAATTCTGACTTTATATCTCACAATTCTGACTTTATATCTCACAATTCTGACTTTATATCTCACAATTCTGACTTTATATCTCATAATTCTGACTTTATAACTCAATTCTGACTTTATATCTCACAATTCTGACTTTATATCTCACAATTCTGACTTTATATCTCACAATTCTGACTTTATATCTCACAATTCTGACTTTATATCTCACAATTCTGACTTTATATCTCACAATTCTGACTTTATATCTCACAATTCTGACTTTATATCTCAATTCTGACTTTATATCTCACAATTCTGACTTTATATCTCACAATTCTGACTTTATATCTCACAATTCTGACTTTATAACTCAATTCTGACTTTATATCTCACAATTCTGACTTTATATCTCACAATTCTGACTTTATATCTCACAATTCTGACTTTATAACTCAATTCTGACTTTATATCTCACAATTCTGACTTTATATCTCACAATTCTGACTTTATATCTCACAATTCTGACTTTATATCTCATAATTCTGACTTTATAACTCAATTCTGACTTTATATCTCACAATTCTGACTTTATATCTCACAATTCTGACTTTATATCTCACAATTCTGACTTTATATCTCACAATTCTGACTTTATATCTCACAATTCTGACTTTATATCTCACAATTCTGACTTTATATCTCAATTCTGACTTTATATCTCTCAATTCTGACTTTATATCTCACAATTCTGACTTTATATCTCACAATTCTGACTTTATATCTCAATTCTGACTTTATATCTCTCAATTCTGACTTTAAATCTCACAATTCTGACTTTATATCTCACAATTCTGACTTTATATCTCACAATTCTGACTTTATATCTCATAATTCTGACTTTATATCTCACAATTCTGACTTTATATCTCACAATTCTGACTTTATATCTCACAATTCTGACTTTATATCTCACAATTCTGACTTTATAACTCAATTCTGACTTTATATCTCACAATTCTGACTTTATATCTCACAATTCTGACTTTATATCTCACAATTCTGACTTTATAACTCAATTCTGACTTTATATCTCACAATTCTGACTTTATATCTCACAATTCTGACTTTATATCTCACAATTCTGACTTTATATCTCACAATTCTGACTTTATATCTCACAATTCTGACTTTATATCTCATAATTCTGACTTTATAACTCAATTCTGACTTTATATCTCACAATTCTGACTTTATATCTCACAATTCTGACTTTATATCTCACAATTCTGACTTTATATCTCACAATTCTGACTTTATATCTCACAATTCTGACTTTATATCTCACAATTCTGACTTTATATCTCAATTCTGACTTTATATCTCACAATTCTGACTTTATATCTCAATTCTGACTTTATATCTCTCAATTCTGACTTTATATCTCACAATTCTGACTTTATATCTCACAATTCTGACTTTATATCTCACAATTCTGACTTTATATCTCACAATTCTGACTTTATATCTCACAATTCTGACTTTATATCTCTCAATTCTGACTTTATATCTCACAATTCTGACTTTATATCTCACAATTCTGACTTTATATCTCTCAATTCTGACTTTATATCTCACAATTCTGACTTTATATCTCACAATTCTGACTTTATATCTCAATTCTGACTTTATATCTCTCAATTCTGACTTTATAACTCAATTCTGACTTTATATCTCACAATTCTGACTTTATATCTCACAATTCTGACTTTATATCTCACAATTCTGACTTTATATCACGCAATTCTGACTTTATATCTCACAATTCTGACTTTATATCTCACAATTCTGACTTTATATCTCACAATTCTGACTTTATAACTCAATTCTGACTTTATAACTCAATTCTGACTTTATAAAAATTCTGACTTTATATCTCACAATTCTGACTTTATAACTCAATTCTGACTTTATAACTCAATTCTGACTTTATAACAAAATTCTGACTTTATATCTCACAATTCTGACTTTATATCTCACAATTCTGACTTTATATCTCTCAATTCTGACTTTATATCTCACAATTCTGACTTTATATCTCACAATTCTGACTTTATATCTCACAATTCTGACTTTATATCTCACAATTCTGACTTTATATCTCACAATTCTGACTTTATAACTCAATTCTGACTTTATAACTCAATTCTGACTTTATAAAAATTCTGACTTTATATCTCACAATTCTGACTTTATAACTCAATTCTGACTTTATAACTCAATTCTGACTTTATATCTCACAATTCTGACTTTATATCTCACAATTCTGACTTTATAACTCAATTCTGACTTTATAACTCAATTCTGACTTTATAAAAATTCTGACTTTATATCTCACAATTCTGACTTTATAACTCAATTCTGACTTTATAACTCAATTCTGACTTTATAACAAAATTCTGACTTTATATCTCACAATTCTGACTTTATATCTCACAATTCTGACTTTATATCTCACAATTCTGACTTTATATCTCACAATTCTGACTTTATATCTCTCAATTCTGACTTTATATCTCACAATTCTGACTTTATATCTCACAATTCTGACTTTATATCTCTCAATTCTGACTTTATATCTCACAATTCTGACTTTATATCTCACAATTCTGACTTTATATCTCACAATTCTGACTTTATATCTCAATTCTGACTTTATATCTCTCAATTCTGACTTTATAACTCAATTCTGACTTTATATCTCACAATTCTGACTTTATATCTCTCAATTCTGACTTTATATTTCACAATTCTGACTTTATATCTCACAATTCTGACTTTATATCTCACAATTCTGACTTTATATCTCAATTCTGACTTTATATCTCTCAATTCTGACTTTATAACTCAATTCTGACTTTATATCTCACAATTCTGACTTTATATCACGCAATTCTGACTTTATATCTCACAATTCTGACTTTATATCTCACAATTCTGACTTTATATCTCACAATTCTGACTTTATAACTCAATTCTGACTTTATAACTCAATTCTGACTTTATAAAAATTCTGACTTTATATCTCAATTCTGACTTTATAACTCAATTCTGACTTTATAACAAAATTCTGACTTTATATCTCAATTCTGACTTTATATCTCACAATTCTGACTTTAAATCTCATAATTCTGACTTTATAACTCAATTCTGACTTTATATCTCAATTCTGACTTTATAAAAATTCTGACTTTATATCTCACAATTCTGACTTTATAACTGAAACCTCAAATCAAAAAGATGTTTTCGTGAAATTCACCCACATATCTGCATAATTCATATTGTCATGTATCAGGGCGGGTCAAGTTGCTGAATACCGAATAATGTGGGCGGTCACATGTTAATGAGCTCATGTTTGTGATTTCTCATTTCTATGTTTTGCACGGTTCTCGATGGACAGGAGAGGAGCGTTACAATCGCATAAATCATCACAGGAGCTTTTTAAGAAACACGTCCTTCATATCGCCACAGTATTTACTTGGACAGCGATTAAATCATTTTACAATCACACATATTACCCAGAGGCACATGAAGGACCAGCGTGTCTTTCCTGTAAGTCACATTTAGCGGCTCCTGATGCCAGTGAGGTTTGTGTGAATGATGGCAACATCCACTCAGCTCTGGAGTGGATAGATCTGGCTGTGTCTCTCTGAATGCTCCTCATGGGCGCCGTGAGTTTTACAGCTCCCGTGAGAGCAGCGCTGGCTCTCTGCGGCTCGTAAATTAGCTGGAAGCACTGTTCAAAGTGACTTACCACGGCCCCTCAGATAGAAGGGGATGAGGACGCTCTGAGAGGGTGATCATTCTCACGCCTGACGCCCATCCTCGACTCCAGCGTGACCGCCGGCCACTCATTCATAACAAAGCCGTACCGGAGTGTCACTCTTGCCAGGGTTACAGGAGCACATGAGCCTCGTTCCCCGAGGAAATTGGAGAGAAAGAGTCTTAAGTGTACCAGATTCCTGACGCCTCGTTAACCGGGTGTGGATGTGGGAGTTTAATGGGACATTTTCCCCGCAATTCCTCGGACAATTCACACGGCAGGTCCCTGGATTTCAGTAGGACTTGAGTAACAATAGTTTAGAACGTCTAAACTTTCAGATGTATTATATTTTATATATATTTATTTAATGCTATTTTTATTATTTTATTCGTGAATATTTTGTTTGTCGGTTTTGTTTGGAAAATTAATTAAAAAAAAAAAAGATGTGCACTGATGAATCGTTCACAGTAACAGCAGGAACATGAATTCAGTTCATGAAATCGATTGGCTTTGATTTCACGTCGAGCTGAAGACTCTTCCAGCTCAATCCAGACTGAAGTCTGTGTCATTTCCCTCTGTTTCGTCCTTCGGCTCTCGAGTGCCGCTTCGGTCTCTGGTGATGCTGATCTTCTCTGTGTTGTTGGGGAGTGACAGTCGCTCAAAGGGAAGTTCGCTTCAAGGACGCGAGAAATCAATGAGCGTCTGTGAACCCGGAGGAATTCATCCGCGCAAGCTGACAAAAACACGTTGTGTGAACATTTTTATAATGTTCTCATTAAGTTGTGAATGTTCTCTGAAAGTTTTTTCCAAATTTTTAAAAGTGTTAAGGGAACGTTTCATTGTATCATTCGTCAAACATCAGGGAAATGTTACTTTTGAAGGTTTTTGAAACAAGTACTAACATTTAACATTCAACTAAAAAGTTTCATAAAAAAAACATCCCATTAATGATGTATAAATAATATTTTTGTTACATTTTGAGAACGTAATTAAAGACTAGATACTGTGAATAATGTTCTATTAATGTTACTGGAAGAACGTATGTTCGTAACCTTGCCAGAACGCTCTGAGAATGTTCCCTGGACACTCGTGTGTGAGTTTGACACTGACGGGGCTTTTGGCACGGGGTGGCAGAGGTCGCAGGCTGGCGGACTGATGGCATGTGTGTTTGTGTGTGTCTCTCCGCAGGAGTGAGCTTGTTGGTGCCAGCGGGCGCCATCCCTCAGGGACGAGTCTATGAGATGTACGTGACAGTTCACAGGAAGGAGAGCATGAGGTATCGTCCTCCCGCCGCGCCGCTCACACTGACCACAGCTCTGCCTCGTTCTGGGGATTATCGCCCATGAAGATGCCCGTCTGTACCTGACACACAGCGCTGCATGTGTCGTTCTCACTGGCTGCTCTTTCATTGCTCACCTAATAATGGAGTTCTCAGTTATGCTTTATTAAAGTCTCAACTTTGTCTCAGATTGCGATCTCGATTCAGACACTGCTAAAGGACAGTTTGTCTAAGTCTATTTAACCTTTGACAATTATGATCACCGCGAACATTCAGATCTGTGTTCTGATCCAGAAAGAGTAATGAGTGAGTCATTGAATCATTCACTCGAGATTTGATCAAAAACACTGATTCATCCAGTAATGAAACAAGTGAAGAATTTATGAGTGAGTCATTGAATCATTCACTCGAGATTTGATCAAAAACACTGATTCATCCAGTAATGAAACAAGTGAAGTATTTATGAGTGAGTCATTGAATCATTCACTCAAGAGATTCATTCAAAAATGCTGATTCATCCAGTAATGAAACAAGTGAAGTGTTTTAGTGAGTCATTGAATCATTTGGTCAACAGATTTGATCAAAAACACTGATTCATCCAGTAATGAAACAAGTGAAGTGTTTTAGTGAGTCATTGAATCATTCACTCGAGATTTGATCAAAAACGCTGATTCATCCAGTAATGAAACAAGTGAAGTATTTATGAGTGAGTCATTGAATCATTCACTCGAGATTTGATCAAAAACACTGATTCATCCAGTAATGAAACAAGTGAAGTATTTATGAGTGAGTCATTGAATCATTCACTCAAGAGATTCATTCAAAAATGCTGATTCATCCAGTAATGAAACAAGTGAAGTGTTTTAGTGAGTCATTGAATCATTTGGTCAACAGATTTGTTCAAAAACACTGATTCATCCAGCAATGGAACAGCTGTGTTCAATGATGTTTCACGGATGTTCATGATGTTTTTGCGTGGCTTGTCTTTAGACCGCAGGTGGATGACACACAGGAGACAGTTCTGAGTCCCGTGGTCAGCTGCGGTCCTCCTGGATCTCTTCTGACGCGGCCCGTCATCATCACCATGCACCACTGCGCCGAGGCCGACAGCGAGGACTGGCTCATTCAGCTGAAGAGCCAATCACAGCAGGGCCAGTGGGAGGTGAGTGGGCGGAGCCACATGACGCATGTCAATGAAGGAAGGCAGTTCAAATGGTGGCCATCTAATGTAATATTTTAAGCCTCGAACATTCAGCTACACGATGAACGTAATTGCGTCACAAATGTTGATTTGAAGCGAAAAAGTATTCGAAAATCAGACAAAAAACTACAATCCCTTGAAACTTTGACTTTGTGCATTGGTTTTTCTATAAATAGCTTGTTTGTGTTGATCCATGGACAGAAGCAGCCAGAGGTCAAACGTGTTCCTCTGAAGCTGCTTGTGTTCGAGCGCCGACCCCCTGCGGCGATCCGGCCGGTGTCCCGTTGGATATCTCGCGCTCTCGCCAAAAAAAATGAGACTGCCGTCAGCAGATCCACACAAGCCCAGAGTTAATTAGAAGACGGCGATGAAGAACGGCCTGTTATCAGTCTGGATGTCGGGCGAGGCGCGGGGCGAGTTTGCGACGGCGGCCCACCCACTGGCCTTGTCATTAACGCGGGCGACGAGGAGAAGTTGTTTATCTGAAGCGAGCCGAGGGCGTCGCTAGGAACAGAACTCCTCGACGCGGCCCTCTATTATCACACGCAAACACAATGGTGGCGAGTTAATTAGCCGTGCGGGAGGCGACGGTGCCCACGCAAGAGCTGCGATACACTCACACCACCCTCAACACGCTCTTTCACACCCCTCATTACTCTCCAATCTCGCTCACGTTCACCTCACACCGCCGCAGCACCGCCGTCTCTGATGAAGAGCTGAAGCAGGACTGAGTTCAGGACTTCACGGCTCCTCAGAGAATATAGTGGAGACCCTGACCAGAAAAGCTTTGTCGTGAAAAACTCTTCGTCTCTTTAAAATGATTCAAATTGCTCTCGCTCTCTCTCTCTCTCTCTCTCTCTCTCTCTCTCTCTCTCTCTCTCTCTCTCTCTCTCTGTCTCTCTCTCTCTCTGTCTGTCTCTGTCTCTCTCTCTCTGTCTGTCTCTCTCTCTCTCTCTCTGTCTCTCTCTCTGTCTCTCTCTCTCTCTGTCTCTCTCTCTCTCTCTCTCTCTCTCTCTCTGTCTCTCTCTCTCTCTGTCTGTCTCTGTCTCTCTCTCTGTCTGTCTCTCTCTCTCTCTCTCTCTCTCTTTCTCTGTCTCTCTCTCTCTGTCTGTCTCTCTCTCTGTCTCTCTCTCTCTCTCTCTATAGAACCTACTGAAATGTCAATAAAACAAATTATTCTATAACTTACACACTGTTTATATTATATTATATTCAATTTTGTTATTGTTAGCAGTTAAAATGATTTGGTTTTGGTCATTAAAATCCAGCAAATTGTTCATAAAAATGGAGTTGAAGTAAAATGACATGTAAAATAATAGATAAAAACTTAAAAAATGAAATGTTGCTGCGGCGACTAACAAATAAAATATATGAACTGAATTACTAAAATGACGCTAAACGAAATATTTAGGAAAAGGAATAAAAATGGCAAAACACCGCTAAAATGAAAAGGTATGAATAAATAAAATAAGTGCTAATTTAAATTTGAATAAATACTAAATAAATATCATTGGAAAGACCCATCTAATCACGAATTTCATCATCCATCTGCGTTTTATCTCGGACATCAAACCCGTTCTGCTGTTTGTATGTCGTGCGACACTGAGAAGATCGCAGCGGCTCGTGTGAGCGTCTGCGTCTCTTTTGATGGCTCCGAGCTGCTGTCAAAGCATCAGTGACTCTTCATCGCTCTCCCCGGAGACTCGCGCTGCTTTTGAGCTGCTTAGCAACAGTCCTTGACCTTGTCTCGTCTTATCAAACACAAAGCGCTCTCGGATCGCCTTCAGCCATCCACACCGAGAGACGGACGATGGTGGGCGGCTGGTGAAGACCGGCCGGAGGAAGCGGGAAGCGGCGTCCTGTTGTCTTCAGATGAGATCAACTCTCGCCGAATGTGCTGGAAAGAAAATATTTCATCCGGGCTCTTCCCTCGTTCCCTCCGCCTGAAATAATGAGCGCTTCCTGTTGCCGAGAGACGCCGCGGTCCGGCGTACAGTTCAGGTTTTTCATTATTCAAAAGCTTGTTCCCTGCATGCGTGCATAATCTGATGGAGAGAAAAATAGAGGTTTGTTTGCCTCCTCAATCTGACTCTAAATTGAATGCAAATTCGATTTGAAAAGAAGAATCCTGTTTTCAACTTCCTGTCAAGGCACAGACGAATCGCACGCAGGGAGGCCGCTCTGACCCGGTCAGCTGACGCGCAAAAAACACAAATGCCGATGGAGTGACCACGGCGACCAAGTGAAGGAAGCAGTGGTTGAGCCAAAATTAAAAAAACGAGTGTGGGCGTGTGCCGTCGAGATCCTGGAAATACGTTCGAGTGTGGTAACGCTAATCCGCGTGACTCACCGCGCTCATGCATATTCAGATATCATGCGCTGCAATACGTTTTCATGCATATTTCAGTCTGCTTCAGTCATAAAACCTTAAATCGTTTCATGATGCAGTGAAATCGAGTATCACACTTCAGTGAGAAACCTTGCCTTTGCATGGCACTGAAATAAAATGATGCACAATGACTAAAATTTCGTTTTGTTTCTCTCATGAAACTATAAATCTTCACTTAATGTTGTACGTTCTATTAAATTATATTCAGTTTTGTTGTTAGCTAAAACTAAAGCAGTTATTGACAACTGAAATCAAGCTGAAGTTTCACAAAATCAAATATAAAACTTCAATGAGAAATGTTGCTGTGCAACTAACTGAAATCAAATCAAAGAAGGTTATTTCAGTACATAATTTTGTGCGTTTTGTTTCTCTCATAAAATCATAAATCTTCACTTAATGTTATATTATATTATATTTATTAATTATATAAATAACTATATAAATATAACTAATTATATTTATAATTTACCTTTGTAATTATTAAATAAAACTAAAGTTATAAATTGTTTTTCGCTAATTGAAATCAAGTGTGTAATAGCTAAAATTTCAGTTTGTTTCTCTCATAAAACCATAAATAATCATTTAATGATATATAATATTATATTATTATTTTTTTACTTTTAGTTTTGTAATTGTTAAATAAAATTAAAAGAGGTAAAAGGAGGTATTACTTAATGGTTATTTAAAGATATATTATATTATATTATATTATATTATATTATATTATAATATATTGTGTTATATTTTATTATATTATGTTATATTATATTTTATTATATTATATTATATTGTATTATATTATGTTATATTATATTGTATTATATTATATTTTATTATATTATATTGTATTGTATTTTATTATATTATATTTTATTATATTATATTAAAATATATTTTATTGTATTATATTATATTTTATTATATTATATTGTATTGTATTTTATTATATTATATTTAGTTTTGTAATTGTTAAATAAAACTAAAGAAGTTAAAAAAAATTGGTAATTGAAATCAAGTGCATAATAACCATAAATCGTGCGATTTAATTTCAGTGTTTTTGTTCTTTTTGAATCTTGACGGCAGATTTTAGCTAGTCTTCTTCTCCCTGTCCCTCGTTCTCCAGAGTTTGTTGCTCCGAGTCGATCCTCTGCGTGTGATGAACGCTCAGATGTGACTGTGACGGATGCTGGAGGTGCAGGCAATAACGGCACGCACGCGTCCGGACCTTTAAACAAAGAAATAACTATCGTTTACATCTGACGTGTGACAGCCGCGCGGCGCGTAATATCCGTGGGTTTGTGAAGATGGCCTGCGCAGATGAGGTGATGATGACTGCGGTCCATCACACGCGGCTGCGAAATATTGCTTTCCCGCTGGAGTGATGTGCCGTGTCAAAATACATATCCATCCGAGTCATTTCCACACTGTAAATGTTATTTTTCCGGCCGCTCCACGCTGAGCGCGGCCGACTCTTTGATTTGATGCGTTCGGTGAACAAAACATGCTTCATTTTTCCAGCGTTCCCGTGTTTTCTCCTCCTGAATGCAGCATTTCTCTTATTCTCCAGGAACACTTGTGGACGTTACAGTGTGGAGAGACTTCCATGAAACTGTGCTGTAGCTCTTCTGTGAGCTCTGATGAATCGACTGAGAGCTTGAGTAAATAAATCATTCTGGAAGGCATTAGCCCAGTTTTCCATCCTGTTTGCTAATTATCTCGCTAACGCTCTCAAATCCCGCGCTCCCACAGGATGCGTTAAAGAGGCTAATGGCCAGCCATAATACCGCTGTTTAACGGCCGAGCCGACTATAAAGTATTTTAATTCCTTTTCTCTCGTCCATAATGGGATGAAATTAATGACAGTGTGAGCGTCAGGATTAGAGCTAATAGATGGAGACGCGTCGCAGCTGCAGAACCACAC
>CM074289.1:943679-996179 GCA_037194245.1 Opsariichthys bidens
CACACATATACACACACACTCATACTCACACACACACACTCATACTCACACTCACACACACACTCTCACACACACACACACACACACTCATACTCACACTCAAACACACACACACACCCTCTAATGTGAACACACACTCACACACACTCACACACACACACACACACACACACACTCACACTCACACACACACACACACACTCATACTCACACTCAAACACACACACACACCCTCTAATGTGAACACACACTCACACACACTCACACTCTCACACACACACACACACACTCACACACACACACACACACTCATACTCACACTCAAACACACACACCCTCTAATGTGAACACACACTCACACACACACACACTCATACTCGCACTCTCACTCACACACACACACTCACCCTCTAATGTGAACACACACATATACACACACACTCATACTCACACACACACACTCATACTCACACTCACACACACACACTCATACTCGCACTCTCACTCACACACACACTCTCACACACACACACACACACACTCATACTCACACTCAAACACACACACACACCCTCTAATGTGAACACACACTCAAACACACTCACACTCACACACACACACACACACTCATACTCACACTCAAACACACACACACACCCTCTAATGTGAACACACACTCACACACACACACACTCATACTCGCACTCTCACTCACACACACACACACTCACCCTCTAATGTGAACACACACATATACACACACACTCGCACACAAAACTGCCAGTAGTTGGCGGTAAATGTCTAAATGAGTCATTGAGTCATTTGATTCGTTCGAACGGCTGATTGATTCAGGAGTGAAGTGCACTGCACAGACCGATCGTGATGCATCTCTGAGTCATTGAGTCATCGGTTCACCCGATTGATTCGCTCACAAAACGCATCCATTCAGAAACGAAGCACTGCTGTGCGCGTGTCTCTAAAATATGACAATGTTAACTTCGTATTTATTGAACTGTAGTATAAAATCAGTATCACATTTGCGACAAAAACAGCACGTGTTTAGTGAAATGTGGAGTTCAGGAGAACATTGAGACGCACTGACGATGTGATGTGTGTGTGTGTGTGTGCAGGACGTGGTGGTTGTGGGCGAGGAGAACTTCACCACCCCCTGCTACATTCAGATGGACGAGGAGGCCTGTCACATCCTGACCGAGACGCTGGGCACGTATTGTTTGGTGGGTCAGTCCGTCAGCGCCGCCACCACCAAGAGACTGAAGCTGGCCATCTTCGGGCCCGTGAGCTGCACCGTCCTGGAGTACAACATCAGAGTCTACTGTCTGGACGACACGCAGGACGCGCTGAAGGTCAGCGGCGCCTCAGAGCGCTCACCGCTTCTGAGCCGCTTTCTTTACGAGACGGTCACATGGTGTTGAACGCCCAGAGTGAATCTCATAAACGTTAGGAAGTGATTCATTCAGTGGAATCAGTTCAAAAATGATTCATTCGATTCTATGTGCATGATTAAACTTCTTGTCTTTTTTTTTTTCAATTTTGTTGTATAAATGATCATGTTTTCTAGTTTTATCAGTTGTATATATATATATATATATATATATTTAAATAGAGAGAACATTTAATAATATTTTATAATATTTTATAAAGTTTTATCAGTTGTATATATGAATCTATTTAAATAGAGAGAACATTTAATAATATTTTATAATATTTTATAAAGTTTTATCAGTTGTATATATGAATCTATTTAAATAGAGAGAACATTTAATAATATTTAATAATTTTTTATAAAGTTTTATCAGTTGTATATATATATAAATCTATTTAAATAGAGAGAACATTTAATAATATTTTATAAAGTTTTATCAGTTGTATATATAAATCTATTTAAATAGAGAGAACATATAATAATATTTTATAAAGTTTTATCAGTTGTATATATAAATCTATTTAAATAGAGAGAACATTTAATAATATTTTATAAAGTTTTATCAGTTGTATATATAAATCTATTTAAATAGAGAGAACATTTAATAATATTTAATAATTTTTTATAAAGTTTTATCAGTTGTATATATAAATCTATTTAAATAGAGAGAACATATAATAATATTTTATAAAGTTTTATCAGTTGTATATATAAATCTATTTAAATAGAGAGAACATTTAATAATATTTAATAATTTTTATAAAGTTTTATCAGTTGTATATATAAATCTATTTAAATAGAGAGAACATTTAATAATATTTAATAATTTTTATAAAGTTTTATCAGTTGTATATATAAATCTATTTAAATAGAGAGAACATTTAATAATATTTAATAATTTTATAAAGTTTTATCAGTTGTATATATAAATCTATTTAAATAGAGAGAACAATTAATAATATTTAATAATATTTTATAAAGTTTTATCAGTTGTATATATGAATCTATTTAAATAGAGAGAACATTTAATAATATTTTATAAAGTTTTATCAGTTGTATATATAAATCTATTTAAATAGAGAGAACATTTAATAATATTTAATAATTTTTTATAAAGTTTTATCAGTTGTATATATAAATCTATTTAAATAGAGAGAACATTTAATAATATTTTATAAAGTTTTATCAGTTGTATATATAAATCTATTTAAATAGAGAGAACATTTAATAATATTTAATAATTTTTTATAAAGTTTTATCAGTTGTATATATATAAATCTATTTAAATAGAGAGAACATTTAATAATATTTTATAAAGTTTTATCAGTTGTATATATAAATCTATTTAAATAGAGAGAACATTTAATAATATTTAATAATTTTTTATAAAGTTTTATCAGTTGTATATATATAAATCTATTTAAATAGAGAGAACATTTAATAATATTTAATAATATTTTATAAAGTTTTATCAGTTGTATATATAAATCTATTTAAATAGAGAGAACATTTAATAATATTTAATAATTTTTTATAAAGTTTTATCAGTTGTATATATATAAATCTATTTAAATAGAGAGAACATATAATAATATTTTATAAAGTTTTATCAGTTGTATATATAAATCTATTTAAATAGAGAGAACATATAATAATATTTTATAAAGTTTTATCAGTTGTATATATAAATCTATTTAAATAGAGAGAACATATAATAATATTTTATAAAGTTTTATCAGTTGTATATATAAATCTATTTAAATAGAGAGAACATTTAATAATATTTTATAAAGTTTTATCAGTTGTATATATGAATCTATTTAAATAGAGAGAACATTTAATAATATTTAATAATTTTTTTATAAAGTTTTATCAGTTGTATATATATAAATCTATTTAAATAGAGAGAACATTTAATAATATTTTATAAAGTTTTATCAGTTGTATATATAAATCTATTTAAATAGAGAGAACATATAATAATATTTTATAAAGTTTTATCAGTTGTATATATAAATCTATTTAAATAGAGAGAACATTTAATAATATTTTATAAAGTTTTATCAGTTGTATATATAAATCTATTTAAATAGAGAGAACATTTAATAATATTTAATAATTTTTTATAAAGTTTTATCAGTTGTATATATAAATCTATTTAAATAGAGAGAACATTTAATAATATTTTATAAGGTTTTATCAGTTGTATATATAAATCTATTTAAATAGAGGGAACATTTAATAATATTTAATAATTTTATAAAGTTTTATCAGTTGTATATATAAATCTATTTAAATAGAGAGAACAATTAATAATATTTAATAATATTTTATAAAGTTTTATCAGTTGTATATATGAATCTATTTAAATAGAGAGAACATTTAATAATATTTTATAAAGTTTTATCAGTTGTATATATAAATCTATTTAAATAGAGAGAACATTTAATAATATTTAATAATTTTTTATAAAGTTTTATCAGTTGTATATATAAATCTATTTAAATAGAGAGAACATTTAATAATATTTTATAAAGTTTTATCAGTTGTATATATAAATCTATTTAAATAGAGAGAACATTTAATAATATTTAATAATTTTTTATAAAGTTTTATCAGTTGTATATATATAAATCTATTTAAATAGAGAGAACATATAATAATATTTTATAAAGTTTTATCAGTTGTATATATAAATCTATTTAAATAGAGAGAACATTTAATAATATTTTATAAAGTTTTATCAGTTGTATATATAAATCTATTTAAATAGAGAGAACATTTAATAATATTTTATAAAGTTTTATCAGTTGTATATATAAATCTATTTAAATAGAGAGAACATTTAATAATATTTAATAATTTTTTATAAAGTTTTATCAGTTGTATATATATAAATCTATTTAAATAGAGAGAACATTTAATAATATTTTATAAAAGTTTTATCAGTTGTATATATAAATCTATTTAAATAGAGAGAACATATAATAATATTTTATAAAGTTTTATCAGTTGTATATATAAATCTATTTAAATAGAGAGAACATTTAATAATATTTTATAAAGTTTTATCAGTTGTATATATAAATCTATTTAAATAGAGAGAACATTTAATAATATTTAATAATTTTTTATAAAGTTTTATCAGTTGTATATATAAATCTATTTAAATAGAGAGAACATTTAATAATATTTTATAAGGTTTTATCAGTTGTATATATAAATCTATTTAAATAGAGGGAACATTTAATAATATTTTATAAGGTTTTATCAGTTGTATATATAAATCTATTTAAATAGAGGGAACATTTAATAATATTTAATAATTTTTATAAAGTTTTATCAGTTGTATATATGAATCTATTTAAATAGAGAGATCATTTAATAATATTTAATAACGTTTTAACAATATAATTGTCAATTGTAACAGTATATGGATCTGAAACATTATGAACTGATTTATGCAGTGAATCAGTTCATTCAGATGATTCATGTAAAAGAACCATTTTGAAAATGATTCATTTGATTCCCTGTTCATAACTTCACTTCTCATCTTTCTTAGTATTTTTTTCAGCTTAGTTTTATAAATGATCATGTTTTCTAGTTTTATCAGTTGTGTTTTTACAGTTTTTACAGCTTTTTCATTCAAAAAGTGAAACGTGTTTATTATATTCATTCATTACACACAGACTGATATATTTCAAATGTTTATTTCCTTTCATTTTGATGATTATAACTGACAACGAAGGAAAATCCCAAATTCATTTTGAAATATATATTTTTTTTAATTTTTGATGATATTCTAATTATATGACCAGCACCTGTATATGAGCAATTTGATAATAAAAAGACGCTTATAATTTATTATTAAAATATTAAATATCACATTTTCTATTTTATATATACTATAAGTTTTAAAGTGAAATCAGTTTTGCGTGATCTAGTGAACTTTCTTATATAAATGATCATGTTTAATTGTGTAAATTTATGCTGTTTAATGGTTTTCAATAGTTGACATGAACTAATGAACTCACTTCTACACAGTTTTGTTAATCATTTGATATTTTTAGTTTTCATGTTAATTTTAGTTTATTTTTTAGCAATTTCGTAATTAATTGCTTTCGTCATTTTATTTATTATTATTAAGTTTTAAACATGTGTTTTAATTTCAGTTGTAATTTTAGTTTTTATTTATTTTCAGTGAATTTTAGTGCTAAAACCAAAACGGAAATTAGAAATGCTCCTCAGCAACAAACTGAAAACTATTTGATCTCGGCTTTATTTCAGTGAACAGAAATGATTTTAATAGTTTTAGTTTATGACATGAAAGTTTATTCTGAACAAAAAGAATAACTTAAAAAAGTAAGTGACCTTGAGTTAAAACGATGAAGGCGATTGATTTAATGATCACAAACTCAAAATATCATGTTATCTGAACCACGTGATTGTGAAAGTAAAGTACTTTATGAATTCTATTTGTGAAGTATGAATACTGTCGTGTAACGAACGTGTACAACTATACAGTGAAATAGTTTTCTACATGTAGTTTGAAAGTGCAGCGTTAAGAGTTAAACTACTTAAATCATGAGCAACCTGTAACTTGTGTGTGTGTGTGTGTGGGCGTTCGCAGCAGATGTAGTGTAGGTGTGAGCAGGCATGCGACAGCATCATCTGAATATAAACAATGATATGAATATAATCTCTCTTACCCTCGACAATACGCGCGCCCCACCCCATCTCAAACTCACCGTGCAAATCTCATTAAAAAGTGTGAGCGGATGGCAGATGAACTGCGTGTTTGTTCCCGCTGAGCGCTGACGGACTTCCTGTTTGTGTGTGTCCGTCAGGAGGTGCTTCAGATGGAGAAGCAGATGGGCGGGAAGCTGCTGGACGAACCCAAGTCTCTGAACTTCAAGGACAGCACCCACAACCTGCGCCTGTCGCTGCACGACGTCCCGCACACCCTCTGGAAGAGCAAACTCATCGCCAAATACCAGGTACACGAACTCCATCAAAACAAGAGTCGGATTCATGAAAGAGCCACAGCGAACGAGTCGAACGGATTCTTGACTCACTGAATCAAAACGAGCCAAGACGAATATCGTTTGAATTTGATGGAGCGAAACGTACGTTACTAATGAATTTCCAAATGATAGAAACTTGCATAACGTTCGTCTTGAAATATTAAGGCATTGCGATGGAGAAATGAAGATAGATCACACATCATTTTCAAAATGATATCACTTGTTTCGCACACTTGAATCATCAGTAACTTAACGTTGAATGTTTTCAGTAAAATAAAAATGTTGCTTTTTTGCAGTACAGTTTTAAATGTGTGCATTGATCTTTCTTATTATTAGCGCTGACTAGAATAAATATACGGTTCATTATCGATCAGTAGGTTTTATTTTTAATACTTTAGTACATTAAACATTAAGTGCTTTTATATTTTTACTCAAACAAACCTAAAAATGAGTTCGATAACATATGAAAAATCATTTAGTTTCACTTGATGTACTACAATCACTGAAACTGAAATTAAAATTAATAAAACATGTAAAATATATATATATATATATGTACAGGTTTTATTAATACTACCACAATTATTAACCCTTCATGTGCTGTTCGGGATGTTTTCATCCATTTTTGAGTCTTAATTTGGCCGTAACTTTCTCCGTGTTTCAGCAAATGGAATGATTTTTGGTGACAAATCTTATTTTGACACATATTTTGGGAAAATGCTTTGAAAATGTTCAAAAACTCAACAGAACTCTGTTGGCAAATTCACGACCCTTTCGTTATGATTTTAAACCGCTTTAAAAATGTATCAGAGAAATATTTTTTTTGCTTAAATCTACTAATCAGTCCTGATCAAAACTACTAAATAAAAAAAAAAAAAAAAAAAATCAGGATTTTAACTCTTTAATTGCCAAATTCATAAACGATGTCACTGATTTGGGAAGAAACGTGTCAAAGATTAGAAACAACATTGTTAGTTTTTGAGCAGCATCAGATTTGAACGTTTTAAAGAGTTAAAGTCCTGATTTTTTTTTTTTTTTAAATTTAGTAGTTTTGATCAGGACTGAAGTTGATTCATAGATTTAAGCAAAAAAATATTTATCCGATACATTTTTAAAGCAGTTAAAATCATAACGAACGGGTGGTGAATTTGAACGACGCACAAGGGTTAAAAACTGGAGCAAAAATGTATGTAAAAATGTACTAAAGTGAAACTGTACAAATAAATATATAGACTAATAAAAATGTCAAAATCACAACTAAAAGTGAAATACAGAAACCATATAGATATATTTATTTAAAAACAATGGATAAAATTGACACAAATTTGCCATTACAAAAAGCACAACCGTGCTGTTGGAGTGTGCTGAAGGAATAAAATACAAGTTTATAGCGTTGTTGTACTTTGAGTCTGGTGCTGTGGAGTGACGCTCTGATCCCGTGTGTGTGCAGGAGCTTCCCTTCCAGCAGGTGTGGAGCGGCTCTCAGCGGAACCTGCACTGCACCTTCACCCTGGAGCGCTTCAGCGCCGCCACGCTCGAGCTGTCCTGTAAGCTGTGTGTGCGGCAGGTGGAGGGCGAGGGCCAGATCTTCCAGCTCAACACCACCCTGTCCGAGGTCAGCCTCTCAACAAGCTCTCCGTCAGATCCCAACGAAAAAATCCAGTTACACTTCAAGTGATTTTTTCCGAAGAACTCTCTGTATTTCTCGCCGGTTCTCATCACGACGACGCGTGTTCAAAACGGTTCGCTTTTCAAAAATGATTGACAGCTGCGCTCCGCGAATGAGTGTGCAGGAGCGGGAGTGGGCGGGACTTTCTCCACTGCTGCACAAACTCCCGTGATACGATGCCGTCGGGAATTCTGGGATATCTCCGCTTCATTGGAAGGGAGTGTATTTGCACAGGGTTGTTCCAGTGAACTAAAGCTAAAAAATGTGTTATTTGAAATAAAATGACACAAATGTTGATGTAAAATAGACTTAAAATAAAAGACTTGATTTCATTTCAGCTCTTTTGCCAAGGCAACGTTTCTCATTTTTGTTTAGTTCAAGTTAAAACACAGAAACTGTAGAAATACACACAACAAAATGAGTAAAACTGAGCGAAATTCTAATAAAACCAATTGAAAAATATCATAAAGCTATAATTGTGTATCAGTGTTAGTTGAGGTACTATTATAATTTTATTATTATTTACATCAATTATTTATTAATTGAATATTTATTTATGAATTTTATTTGAATTATTTAAAAATGTTGTCTTTTTTTTTTGGACATTTTTATTTATAAAATTATATGCATTTTTGTTTCCTTTTAAATTACTTTAGGAATAAAGTTTGTTTTCTGGTTTTTGGCGCGGAATATCAGTTGCGACTGATTTTTGCAGTGAATCGGTTCATTCAGATGATTCACGTCAAAGAACCATTTTGAAAATGATTCATTTGATTCCCTGTTCATAACTTTCTTACGATTTTTGATTCGTCGATTGGCTTATTGTGTTTGTTGCAGGACTCTCAGTGCATCGACACGTCTCTCCTGGATCCGGCCAGTAACATCACGGCGCTCGTGGGTCCCAACGCCTTCCGGATCCCGCTGTCCATCCGGCAGAAGCTGTGCGGGAGTCTGGACGCGCCGCAGACCCGCGGCAACGACTGGAGGATGCTGGCGCACAAACTCAACCTGGACAGGTGAGACGGTCGCGGCGTGAGAACTGATCCGAGTTCAGCTGACCAGGTTCTCTTCCTGTTGTTTTACGGAGTGGCCAGGAGGAGGCGCTCTCGCCAGGCGTTTACCCTGAAGAGAGTTATTTCTTCTTTTTTAATTTCATTTCATATTTTCCACAGTGTTCATTTGTATTTCATTTGTTATTTACTTTACTTCTGTTTGTTTTTTAATATTTCAGTAGCTTTTATTGTCATTTTTCAGCTCATGTTCTGTTCTGTGACTCTGGTGTGTTTGTGCTGGATGTGTTCAGTTTTATATGACAGAGAATGTCTTCATGATCATAATGGACGTTCGTGGAATTGTGATGGAAAATCCGATGCTGGATTAAATATATAAAACATTAATAATAATATTTTTTTTATTGAATTTATTTATGCTCAAGTTTTGCTCCAGTCCTTCCACAGAAGTCGTTCTTTTTTTTGTTTCTTTAACAAATTTAATAAATTGAATTTAAAGTTTATTTTATTTCCCTTTTTTTTCTTTATCACATCTATATATAGTCTATTTTTTTTTCATTTTTTTAAATTATTTTTTTCATAAAAGATAAATGTAAAAAAATTCCAACTCCTTTTATTTTTAATTTCTTTTTTTCAGTTGCTCCTATTTTATTTTTGCGTTAATATGCTATTATTTTGTTTGAAGTTTTTTCATTTCACATTTTTAAAAGTTTTTATTTATGCTCATATTTTTTTTTTTGTTTTATAACGATTTATTATGTTTTTTTAATATTACATTTTTTATAAATATTTCATGTTTTAATTTACATTTTATATTTCTGTTTTGTTTAATCCCTCCAAACAACATTTTGTTCGTCACTTCACTGGTTCACTTTTTATTCCGGTTGATGTGTTATTTTTTGAATTGTATTTATAGTTTATTTTATTTCACTTTTTTTCAGTGGCTCCTATTTTATTTTTTTGTTTTAATGTTTTATTTTTTTGTAATTATTACAAATTTTATTTTATTTCACATTTTGAATGGCATTCTTCATATTGTTGTTTTAATGCATTTTTTAATGTGACATTTCATTTTTTCTATTTGATCTTAAATGTATAAATCGCAGTTCATTCGTTTTTTGACCAGTTTCCCATGTGTCCGCAGGTATCTCAACTACTTCGCCACCAAGTCGAGTCCGACCGGCGTGATTCTGGACCTGTGGGAGGCGCAGCATTTCCCCGACGGCAATCTGAACCGCCTGGCCGCCGTCCTGGAGGAAATGGGCCGTCACGAGAACATCATGGCAACCGAGCACTGACCCGCGGCGCCGGGCGCAGGAAGTCCCCGGAGAGCTCGGGTCACGAGCCGAGATCGCCACCGGATCACCGTGACCTGCTCCAAACACGCTTAATCCGCAAAACAAGTCGTCTGGAAAGGTGACATCCCAAGGGAAGAGGAAGAGTCTGTCCGATTCCCGGTACAGCTGTTGCTTTTTCTATTCGTCGAATCAGTTTCTCAGGAAACGCGACTTCTGCTGTCCAAATACTGGACCTCCCCGCGACGTCACATGATCAGGACCGAACACGGGAGCGGCTCGCCGGCGTGGTGATGAAAACAAACATTAAATGAATACGTGTTGGAAAATGCCTTTATTTATACGTTTCGTTCACATCCGTTTTTGTTTCTCTCTCATTGCGCCATCCAGTGGACAGAGCTTGTAACTACACGTCCAGCCTCCTGTATATAAACAGCAAACTGTAAAGTTTAACAGTGTTATTATGATTACTATTCTATGATTATGTTTTCATTTTATTATTAATTGCGTTCTGTTGCATAGTGATCTGTATGTAATCAAAATTTAGACAAACTAGGGACTAAACTCTTTGAGCAGCGATTGTGCGGTTCTGTAAACGCCTTGAAAGCGCGACGGACGCGTTTCAGGAATAAACTTGGGCGGTCCGAACGCGACTTCACTCCTGAGTCACGCGTGAAGACGTCGGCCCGTCTCCCGTCCGTTTGCGGCGCACGGATCGGCTGCGGACGGACGGATGCATGTGAAGACGCTGCGGTGAAAACAAGTGTACAAAGAACAACTAAACTAATAGCCATTTTGAGTGTGTTTGTGATTCCCGGCATCGTCTCTTCCGTTCACGTTCAGTTTTTCTAAAGCTGTCTATGCAAATTCTGCATCCTTGATCAAAGAAATGATACATGCTGACAAACCGCTAGCAGTCGCTTTCCATAGTTATCGATCATGCGATTATTATATTTATAGTGAGGATGTTACTTATTCTTTTATGGCACGTTCATGATGTGATTTTGCGAAAGCTTGCATCTCCTCTGTGAAGTTCCTGTACAAAATGTAAGAAAGAATTTTTAAACAAGTAATAAATTATATTTATATGCAACACTGAATTCAGCCGTCGTGTTGTTTTTAGTGCGTTTTAATTAAAGCAGAACAAATGTGAAAATATGAAAAAAAAAACATAAAAAAAAACATTATGTACTATAGCAAAGGTCAAAGGTCAGTGTTAATCCTGGATCTTCAAATGTGTTCATTTGTTACACTATGAAATTGTGTAATTGCAGTCCAAGTCTCATAATTCATCAGTGGATGTACTGTACCATGTGACCACTGACCACTCCAGCACTTAATTCCAAGTCTCGGATAAAGTCGGACAAAAGTTTATGTGTGTTCACACCATCTTGCAAACTGGGAATGTTCTTGTCCCACCTGACAGTGTTGCCATAGAAACATGCAATCCCAAGCTTTACAGGTCGCCGTCTGAAAATGACGGTAATTGCGACATGGAAAATGACGCCGTTGCGTTCAGAAGCAGCTGCGATCCAAGCAGAAATGTGGTGAATAAAAATGAACCGGAATCAGATTTGACTTCACTTTATTAAAGGAGGGGAATGTTAAACACGTACATTTATTTTCACTCCATTGACACAGAACTATCAAATATTAAACTTTTACATGTGTGTTAAATAAGGCACGAGTCAACATGAAACAAAACATCCTGTACAAACGTTCATGTGACGCAAGAAAACATTTTTCTGCGGCGCATGACATTTAATATTTACATTCGTATTTTACAAGGAAAGCGTTTCGGCGGTGAAACGACTGGACGGCAAACCTGGTGCTGCGGGTCAGAATCCGATGAAACTGTTGGAAATGCATTTCACTGAATCATTTGGTTTGATTTGTTGTCATCAAAAAGCCCTCGTGAATATGTAAAGATGAAGTGTGTTTGTGGTTTCATCGTGTGATCCGTGTCCACTCGTCTCTGTCCGGCGGGCGGCTGCGTGAGCTTTCACAGAAAGCAGGATAAATCCGCTCGGACTCTCAGGACGGACGTGAGCGTCACAGTTTAATGTCTTGAGACTCGGACATCTTGGCGAGCGTCTTCTTCACCCGCAGGGCGGTCAGACGAGAGGCCGGATTGTGAGCCCAACACTCGGTCATCAGTTTACCCATCTGCCTCAGACACTGGACACACACACACACACACACACAAGGCAAGATTAGTGAGTTACAACAGAAATGTGGTGACATTTTTGAGGAAGACAGTAAGTGTTCTTTCAAACAGTCATTCTGAAGGCTTGTGTTTGGAAACTGGTGCTGAAAGATTCCGGCATTTTTGCATGAACTCACCATGAATTGAAAATGTATGAATTTTTTGATGTTTATTATACATAATTTATCCGTACGAATAACTTCCACTGTCACTCACATGAGATCCGATAGCAAACCACCACCATCCAATCAATTCCTCACAGACTGTCACCAAACCTTCTTGTAGTCAATTAAAACTTGAGCAAATCAAAAACAGGATTATGTTGAATAAAATGAAACAAATTAAAAAGGACATTTGTGATTCAAAATAGGGAGAAAAAAAAACTAATTTGGCTAAATACTCTCAGTAAAGAGTTTGTAAGCCTACTAAGGCAAGATCCGTCATGAAAGAGTCCAGCTGACTTCAGTATGTGTTGATCTTTGTTAAGCAGCTGTGAATCAGTCAGAGAGGAAGAACTGAAGCAGCAGTCATTGCTGGAGAAGGAGTGGCAGCCCTCCGATGAAATCCAAGTCGGAGGAGTCATCTTTATTTATATAGCGCTTTTTATAATGCAGATTGTGGCAAAGCAGCTTTACATTAATAAGAAAAAGGTGTCATTGTGCAGTTTATTCTATATATTATTCATTCATTCCGTTGCAAATATCAATAGTTATTAGTCTAGTTAATTTATGTATATCAGCACTGCAGAAAACAGTGACGTAATCGTCCGGCTCAGCTCAGTTCGCATACAACGGCGCCAATGCAGGCATATCAAAAACACTGCTGAATATCAAGCAAGTGTCCCCAACTTAAGCAAGCCAAAGGAACCAAAACTCCAACAAATGGAGAAAAAAACCTCGGGAGAAACCAGGCTTAGTCGGGGGGCCAGTTCTCCTCTGGCCAACAGTGAACACTTGTCCGATACTCAGGCAGAGTTACAGGTCATTAAACCGATTTGGAATCGCAACAGTCAAAATATTTAATCTAGTTCCATCTAGTTTAAGATCTTTTTGATCACGCCGGTATGGAACGGTTTGTTTGGATATGTGCCACTGGCTGATGAGTCGGTAAGGTCTTAACAAAGGATGAGCTTCTTAACAAAGGATGTCCAAGTCAGGAGAAGTCCAAGTCGGGAGAAATCCAAGTCAGGAGAAATCCAAGTTGGGAGAAATCCAAGTCAGGAGGAGTCCAAGTCTGAAGAAGTCCAAGTCAGGAAGAGTCCAAGTCGGGAGAAGTCCAAGTCAGGAGAAGTCCAAGTCAGGAGAAGTCCAAGTCAGGAGGAGTCCAAGTCTGAAGAAGTCCAAGTCAGGAAGAGTCAAGTCGGAAAGAGTCCAAGTCAGGAGAAGTCCAAGTCAGGAGAAGTCCAAGTCGGGAGAAATCCAAGTTGGGAGAAATCCAAGTCTGAAGAAGTCCAAGTCAGGAAGAGTCCAAGTCGGGAGAAGTCCAAGTCAGGAGAAGTCCAAGTCGGGAGAAATCCAAGTTGGGAGAAATCCAAGTCAGGAGGAGTCCAAGTCTGAAGAAGTCCAAGTCAGGAAGAGTCCAAGTCGGGAGAAGTCCAAGTCAGGAGAAGTCCAAGTCAGGAGAAGTCCAAGTCGGGAGAAATCCAAGTTGGGAGAAATCCAAGTCAGGAGGAGTCCAAGTCTGAAGAAGTCCAAGTCAGGAAGAGTCCAAGTCGGGAGAAATCCAAGTCAGGAGAATTCCAAGTCGGGAGGAGTCCAAGTCGGGAGAAATCCAAGTCAGGAGGAGTCCAAGTCTGAAGAAGTCCAAGTCAGGAAGAGTCCAAGTCGGGAGAAATCCAAGTCAGGAGAAGTCCAAGTCGGGAGGAGTCCAAGTCGGGAGAAATCCAAGTCGGCAGGAGTCCAAGTCAGGAGGAGTCCAAGTCGGAAAGAGTCCAAGTCAGGAGAAGTCCAAGTCGGGAAAAATCCAAGTTGGGAGAAA
Source organism: Opsariichthys bidens (assembly GCA_037194245.1). Lineage (NCBI taxonomy): Eukaryota > Metazoa > Chordata > Actinopteri > Cypriniformes > Xenocyprididae > Opsariichthys > Opsariichthys bidens. The sequence continues at coordinate 958,305 of CM074289.1, forward strand.
TCCAAGTCAGGAGGAGTCCAAGTCTGAAGAAGTCCAAGTCAGGAAGAGTCCAAGTCGGGAGAAGTCCAAGTCAGGAGAAATCCAAGTCAGGAGGAGTCCAAGTCTGAAGAAGTCCAAGTCAGGAAGAGTCAAGTCGGAAAGAGTCCAAGTCAGGAGAAGTCCAAGTCAGGAGAAGTCCAAGTCGGGAGAAATCCAAGTTGGGAGAAATCCAAGTCTGAAGAAGTCCAAGTCAGGAAGAGTCCAAGTCGGGAGAAGTCCAAGTCAGGAGAAGTCCAAGTCGGGAGAAATCCAAGTTGGGAGAAATCCAAGTCAGGAGGAGTCCAAGTCTGAAGAAGTCCAAGTCAGGAAGAGTCCAAGTCGGGAGAAGTCCAAGTCAGGAGAAGTCCAAGTCAGGAGAAATCCAAGTCAGGAGGAGTCCAAGTCTGAAGAAGTCCAAGTCAGGAGGAGTCCAAGTCGGGAGGAGTCCAAGTCGGGAGAAATCCAAGTCAGGAGGAGTCCAAGTCTGAAGAAGTCCAAGTCAGGAGGAGTCCAAGTCTGCAGGAGTCCAAGTCTGAAGAAGTCCAAGTCGGGAAGAGTCCAAGTCAGGAGGAGTCCAAGTCAGGAGGAGTCCAAGTCGGGAGGAGTCCAAGTCGGGAGAAATCCAAGTCGGCAGGAGTCCAAGTCGGGAGAAATCCAAGTCGGCAGGAGTCCAAGTCGGGAGAAATCCAAGTCGGGAAGAGTCCAAGTGGGGAGGAGTCCAAGTCGGGAGAAATCCAAGTCAGGAGGAGTCCAAGTCGGGAGAAGTCCAAGTCGGGAGAAATCCAAGTCGGGAGAAATCCAAGTTGGGAGAAATCCAAGTCAGGAGGAGTCCAAGTGTGAAGAAGTCCAAGTCGGGAAGAGTCCAAGTCGGGAGAAATCCAAGTCAGGAGAAGTCCAAGTCAGGAGGAGTCCAAGTCAGGAGGAGTCCAAGTCGGGAGGAGTCCAAGTCGGGAGAAATCCAAGTCGGGAGAAATCCAAGTTGGAAAGAGTCCAAGTCGGGAGAAATCCAAGTTGGAAAGAGTCCAAGTCGGGAGAAATCCAAGTCGGGAAGAGTCCAAGTCGGGAGGAGTCCAAGTCGGGAGAAGTCCAAGTCTGAAGAAGTCCAAGTTGGAAAGAGTCCAAGTCAGGAGGAGTCCACGAGTCGACCCGTGTGAGTCCACCGAGCGAGACGTGCTGGAGTCAGTAGGCCTCACGTTTCTCCTTGTTTTCTTGTTTTGCCTGTAACTCATCATGTGACTTGACTTCTCCTCTCCTGTTCATCAGGGCAGACAGAAGCTCAGTCTCTATCAGCTTCTCCATCAGACTAAACCACCAACAAATTGCCTTTTTGTGCACATTCCCTTCCTTGTGTTGTAGTTCTTTCCCAGAACTCCATGTTCGGCTCATATAGTGCGGGTTCGGGTGTTTTAGTACCTTTTACTTGCTAAGAAAGTCTAAACTATGACTCATCGGACAGAAGACTGTACCTCATCGCTGCTCCAGCGGTTTGCGAACGAGGGTCTCTGTCTCTTGATACACACACCACCTCCCTCATGTCCTCGTAGGACGGGTCCGTCGGCACCAGATCGTGATACGGCAGCTGATATTCCTCCACAATCCCTGCAGATTAAAACGATCCATTAAAACATCATAACTTGCTCCTCGTCTGAAATAACTGCCATTTCTGCTGCCCAATCACAGCACAGCTTTACTCGCTTCCATCCAGTCCAGATCCCGACAGATCAAATATTCGGTTTCTGAACTCACCGCCGGACACGCATCTCCTGGCCATCTCCCACAGGATCAGGCCGAAGCTGTACATGTCGGCCATGATGTAGGACTGGAAGTGGCAGCGGTTCAAGCTCTCGTCCAGGACCTCCGGAGGCATGTAGCGTTTGGTACCGACCCGTGTGTTGGGCGGGATGTCCACTTCATTAGTGTCACTGAACACAAATCAACAAACACACGTTCAGACTGACGACACCAACAGCATCGAAGAAAGTGTGTTTTAATAATCACATTTTATAATATATATATATAGTGAAATAATTAAATCTATTTATTTATTTTAAATTAATACTTATAAATAAACATACATATAAATCTAATGTTAGTCTCTCACTCTCTCTATATATAGTGAGTGTATATCTATATACACACAAAAATATAATTAATACATTTTACAAAAAAAATGATAAATATTTTAAGATTGATAACTGATATACTTTTAAATATTTGTCTATATATATATATATATAATATATATATTTTTAGTTTTTTTTTATTTTTTTATACAATTTTTTGTTTTTAAGTTACGTCTGATAACTGATATCATAGTTATAAGTTACTGATATACATAGAAATCGAAAGTAAATAAACTCACGTTTGCTTATCAATTTGAGAAAACAATAACTTTTCATAATTTAGTTTCTAATTTTATACAAATAATTTTCATGACATGAAAATTATAACTGATACGGTTATATATATATATATATATATATATATAAAGGGAGAGAGACTATTATGTTGTATTATTACTATAAATACACTATAATATATATATATACTTTAATAGTATTTATAAAAATATATTTTAATAATAATAATAATACATTTTATACAAATACAATCACGACATGCGATGGTTGATATAAACATTTACCTAAAAAAATAAAACAAAGTAACAACAAATAATACAACACTCTAAATATTGCAGAAAAAGTTCTTTGATGGTTTAGTGTGATAAGTGACGTCAGCACCTGATGAACTTGACGGCGAGCCCCAGGTCGGCGATGCAGCAGCTGCCGTTCTTCTTCACCAGGATGTTTTTGCTCTTCAGGTCTCGGTGAGCGATGGCCGGTTTTCCCTGCGTGCCGAAGATCTCCGTGTGCAGGTGGCAGAGGCCGGAGACGGCCGAGTACGCCAGACGCAGCAGCGCTTTGGTGTCCAGCGTGGTGGATTTGAGGTAGTCGTACAGCGAGCCGTTCTCGTGATAGTCCGTGATCAGGTACAGCTGCGTCCACGAGCCCGTGCCCTTTATATCCGCCGCGATGAATCCTGGCGGGAAAACAGACGGGACTATATGTAGATATACAGTCCTATAGGTTCTTCTGTTCTTTTATTTAGTGACTTTTATTCACGAGCCCTTTAAACAAATCTAAGAAACATTGAAATAGGGTGATTTCATTTCATTTTCTTTGTCATTGTGATATTAATAAGTTTTTATTTCCAGTGGTGTAAATAAGCCAGACTTGAGTAAAAGTACAGATATCTCAGCAGAAAATGACTTCGGCAGAAGTTAAAGTCACTGTTCAGAATATTACTTGAGTAAAAGTTTTAAAGTAAGTGATGTTTTTTTGTACTTAAGTATGAAAAGTATTTTTTTTGATATTAAACATACTTAAGTATTGAAAGTAAAAGTACAAGTAAATACAAAAGAAGCATAAAAATGGTTCTAGACACAGTTCGAGCAGCAAGAACTCTTTCTTGTTTTGTTTGCTTTGAATTTTAAAAAATGGCAAAACGTTTATTGTAAGTTTTAAATATAAAAAAATACTAATGCATTAATTATACCTCGATCGTTCACGTTAATTCATAGTGCATTATAATTAATGTAAGAGGCGACTTTAAAATGTTAAAATGTAAATTTTATTACAACTTTCATGAACCTTTAATGTCACAAATGAACTCTATTATAAGTGTTTCCATTTCACATAAATCCAAACAATCATGCTTAAAAATGGCCATATTTACACACAAAGGCATATTATATGTACACTTGCTTGATATTCATCAGTGTTTTTGGCGCCGTTGTATGTGAACTGAGCCGAGCCGGACCATTACGTCACTGTTTTCTGCAGTGCTGATACACATAAATGAACTAGACTAATAACTACTGATATTTGCAACGGAATGAATCAATAATATATAGAATAAGCTGCACAATGACACCATTTTCTTATTAATGTAAAGCTGCTTTGCCACAATTTGCATTGTAAAAAGCGCTACATAAATAAAGATGACTTGACTTGACTTGACTTTCACTCGTTACTGGATTCTATTTTAGAACACTTGATGAAATATGTGTTAAAGTGCGATAAAAAAACTGAAATCGAACACATTTCTGATTTATGTTTCTGTCGACTGCAGGATTCGGATACAATTTAAATATGCATCTTCGCTGGATAACGAAAGCATAAAATCGAATAAATGGATATAAACTAATGCAAATGGAGGGTAACAATCGTGACATTAAACAGTTGGTGTTTTTGTCACATTGAATCGATTGAGGTGACATTACTAACGTCAGCGAACACACTGCTGTTCTCCACTAATGCAGCGTCTAGTCAACAAACTCATTACTTTAGTGATATGAAAACATTTACGGTATAACATACCGCTTTGTTGTCTCTTTTAACTCCGTTTTTGAAGTGTCCCGTTCTGTGCGGCGCAGCCTCGCGTCACGTGTCAAAACAAACCGTACGAGTGATAGTTTTATCAGAGAGCGCCTCTAGAGGTCGCTCTCGTGCCGCACTCTCCTCAGCCGCTCCAGCAACGGACGCAACCCGGAAAATGAAATCAAGTGCGGCTGCGCGAGCGCTTGTTTGCACATGTTTGCTTACAGTCTGTGTTCTTCCTTTTTTATTTTGTAGTAAGTAACGAAAATGCTTTGGGGAAATGTATCGGAGTAAAAGTATACATTTTACTCTAGTAAAATACTCTAGTAAGTATAGATTTTCTCAAAAAATACTCAAGTACGGTAACAAAGTATTATTACTTCGTTACATTACACCTCTGATTATTTATAATCGTGAGGAGCTTCCGTACCCAGGATGTTCTCGTGTCTCATCAGGACGGTCTGGTAGATCTCGGTCTCTCTGAACCAGCTGGCCTCTTCTGTGGTGAAGAAGACCTTGACGGCGACGCGTTCGCCCCTCCAGCGGCCCATCCACACCTCGCCGTAACGGCCCTTCCCGATCTGCTTCACCATCTGGATCTGCTTGGCGATGGTTCGCTGCACCTGCGAGGAGAAACAAAAGACACGACGTGAGTGAAGCTTTTCCAAACTGTGAATCAATTGATTCACAAAATGATTCAAATCACTCAAAACGGCTGGAAACCAAAAAAAAATATATATATATTAAATATGAAGTGTCTGTATAATGTGTGTCATTTATTCAACTGTAGGGCTTGTTTTATGGATACGCTTCCTTTTTATTATACAAATGTGTCAATAAAAATGCCTACAAATTTACAAAACTGATCCAAGATCATGTACAAACCATACAGGCAACGTTCATGGGTTCACAGAGAGCATCACACTAGACAGTTGACAAACTATATATATATATATATATATATATATATATACACACAGTATACAGATGTAAGTATGCATATATATATTATATATATATAGTATATAGATGTAAGTATGCATATATATATTATATATATAGTATATAGATGTAAGTATGCATATATATTATATATATATAGTATATAGATGTAAGTATGCATATATATATTATATATATAGTATATAGATGTAAGTATGCATATATATTATATATATATAGTATATAGATGTATGTATGCATATATATATTATATATATAGTATATAGATGTAAGTATGCATATATATTATATATATAGTATATAGATGTAAGTATGCATATATATATTATATATATATATAGTATATAGATGTAAGTATGCATATATATTATATATATATAGTATATAGATGTAAGTATGCATATATATATATATATATATAGTATATAGATGTAAGTATGCATATTTATATTATATATAGTATATAGATGTAAGTATGCATATATATATTATATATATATAGTATATAGATGTAAGTATGCATATATACATTATATATATATAGTATATAGATGTAAGTATGCATATTTATATATATATAGTATATAGATGTAAGTATGCATAGATATATTATATATATAGTATATAGATGTAAGTATGCATATTTATATATATAGTATATAGATGTAAGTATGCATAGATATATTATATATATAGTATATAGATGTATGTATGCATATATTATATATAAAGTATATAGATGTATGTATGCATATATATATGTATATATAACACTAACTTTTATAAGATGTGAGTAATCGTGACTATTCAATTTGATGCGATTAATTAATCGCAATTTATTGATTAGATAGAACTAATATATGTGTGTACTGAATATATATATATATATATATATATATATATATATATATATATATATATATATATATATATATTACAAAATAAATACATTTACAAAATAAATAATCATTTTAATAATAGTAATAAGAGACAACAGGTTTGTGTGGTAGAGGTTCATAGTGTCATGAGTGTGTCTGACCAGCAGAGGGAGTCCTGATCCGCTGCCAGAGCTCTGAGACTGTTCGATCAGATCCCGCAGAGACTCTCCAGCGGGAATGAAGGTGTCGTCCTGCTCCAGACCGATGCTGTAGCGCGCACGCGTCTCCTGCCGCTTGTATCTGACACACACACACACACACACACACACAGGACATCAACTACAGAGTAATGAAGCGTCCTGACACTGATGATGATGATGATGATGACGTACCTGTAGTAGCAGAATATGATGATGAAGACCAGTATGAAACAGCAGGCCGTCACTGAGATGAGCAGAGCCACGTAATGGACGCTGCTGTCCAGATCTGATGAGACACACAACACTTCAGTCACATGAGGGTGAATTCCCTGCTGACCACACACACTCCAGCCATATCCCAGTGTGATTCACAGTAACACTCACAATATCTAGAGGAAATGTAAAAATCATGTTGTTCTGTTCTCAGGTCAGTGTGTGTTCAGAGAAGAAACGAGTCATAATCGATCGCTCTCTTCCTGCAACACTCCACTCCAGTTTCTGACGCACGACACCGATGAGACGCTGCTCACTGGGACTCTAACCTTACACACACACACTCACACACACACACACGCACTCACACACGCACACACACACACACACTCATACACACACACGCACACACACACACACACGCACACACACACACACACACACACACTCACACACACACACACACACACACCACACTCACACACACACACACGCACACACACACGCGCACACACACGCACACACACACACACACACACACACACACACACACACACACACACTCACACACACACACGCACACACACACACACACACGCACACACACACACACACACACACTCACACACACACACACGCACACACACACGCGCACACACACGCACACACACACGCACGCACGCGTGCACTCACACGCGCGCGCACACACACACACACACGCATGCACACACACACGCACACACACACACTCACACACACGCGCACACACACACGAACGCACGCGCGCGCGCACACACACACACACACACGCATGCACACACACACACACGCACACACACACACTCACACACACGAACGCACGCACGCGCGCGCACACACACACGCACACACGAACGCGCGCACTCACACACACACACGTTCATTTTGCTATCAAAGTGAGGTCATTCCATAGGCGTAATGGTTTTTATACTGTACAAACTGTACATTCTGCCCCCCCCCCACCCCCCACCCCTAAATCTACCCATCACACGAAATGTTCTGCTATTTTACATTTTCAAAAAAGATCATTCTGTATGATTTATAAGCTTGTTTCCTCATGGGGACCAACAAAATGTCCCCACAATGTCAAGATTTACTAGTATTACTGTACCTGTGGGGACATTTGGTCCCCGTAACGTAGGGAATACCCTCACACACACACACACGCACACACACACACACTCTGAGGTGTCTCACGCTGTGACAGATGGACAGATATATCAGGAAACTCAAGAGCTCCCGTGAGATGGCGTGTCCTTTTCATTAGAGCGGTAGGGAACACGCTCAATCCCAGCAGCCCCTGCAGCCCAAAAGCTGCGGTTTGTAACAGTTTAACCTGTCAAAAACCATCAGCCCAGAAACACCAGTGTGTGTGTGTGTGTGTGTGTGTGTGTGTGTGAGAGAGAGAGAGAGATATCTTGTGATCATATAATATTCGCATGCACTGTGTCTGATGTACAACTGTATGATGCTGCTTACAAAAAACTGAGCTGACATGATGGCGTAAAGCTGACGGTCATATTACAGCACTTTAATAAACATGTCCCTATTCTTCATCCGACTATTTTCTGCACATTAGAATAAGAGTAAAGTAATGAAAGCTACAAAGCAACCACCCTGATCTCCCTAGCAACCCTTCTGCAACCTCCTAGCGCCGCAGTCTCTCAAACAACACGAGCATTAGTCTGGGAATGATGCTGCATGAATGAATGAAATCTCTTATATTTAAGCTTCTTCTCTGACTGGACTCTGGAAGTTCACTCAAAAAATAATGAGGAATTCATATGCATACACAAGATTTATCATAGATTCTTTCCCTCTCACCGGGTCTCTTGAGCGGAGGCAGCGTCGGGCGGAGATCCCGGTTACAGTAATCCTGATCCGTGCAGCATTCCAGGATCCTCCTCAGACGAGCGTTCCCAGTGTCCTGATGCGAAGAGTGCATGTTCATAAGAGCAGCAGACAGATGGATACAGATCCAGATGGACAGACAGACGGACGGACAAACACAGATGCAGACGAACAAACGGACAGACAGACAGACGGATAGAGAGACGGACGGACAAACACAGATGCAGACGAACAGACAGACGGATGGACAGACAGACGGATAGACAGACGAACGGACGAACACAGATGCAGACGAACAAACAGACAGACGGATGGACAGACAGACGGATAGACAGACGAACGGACGAACACAGATGCAGACGAACAAACAGACAGACGGATGGACAGATAGACAGATAGACAGACGAACGGACGAACACAGATGCAGACGAACAGACAGACGGATGGACAGACAGACGGATAGACAGACGAACAGAGATGCAGACGAACAGACAGACGGATGGACAGACAGACGGACAGGCGAACGGACGAACACAGATGCAGACGAACAAACAGACAGACGGACGGACAGATAGACAGACAGACAGACGAACAGACGAACACAGATGCAGACGAACAGACAGATAGACAGACACAGACAGTCCAACAGACAGACGGACGGACAAACACAGATGCAGACGAACAAACGGACAGACAGACAGACGGATAGAGAGACGGACGGACAAACACAGATGCAGACGAACAAACAGACAGATGGATGGACAGACAGACGGATAGACAGACGAACAGACGAACACAGATGCAGACGAACAGACAGACGGATGGACAGACAGACGGATAGACAGACGAACAGAGATGCAGACGAACAGACAGATAGACAGACACAGACAGTCCAACAGACAGATGGACGGACAAACACAGATGCAGACGAACAGACAGACGGATGGACAGACAGACGGACAGGCGAACGGACGAACACAGATGCAGACGAACAAACAGACAGACGGACGGACAGATAGACAGACAGACAGACGAACGGACGAACACAGATGCAGACGAACAGACAGATAGACAGACAAAGACAGTCCAACAGACAGACGGACGGACAAACACAGATGCAGACGAACAAACAGACAGACGGATGGACAGACAGACGGATAGATAGACGAACAGACGAACAGAGATGCAGACGAACAGACAGATAGACAGACACAGACAGTCCAACAGACAGATGGACGGACAAACACAGATGCAGACGAACAGACAGACGGATGGACAGACAGACGGACAGGCGAACGGACGAACACAGATGCAGACGAACAAACAGACAGACGGACGGACAGATAGACAGACAGACAGACGAACGGACGAACACAGATGCAGACGAACAGACAGATAGACAGACACAGACAGTCCAACAGACAGACGAATGGACGAACAGACAGACTGACAGACAGACATACACAGATGCAGATGGACAGACAAACAGATGCAGACGAACAAACAGACAGATGAACAGACAGACGGACGGACGGACGGATGCAGACGGACACACAGACACTCACCCTGCACTGAAACTCTGAGCCCACTGAACCCAGACAGCCCGACGTGAGCACTGGAGGGCCGCCCTCCTCTTCCTCCACCATGGTGAAGCAGTAACCATCAGTCCTGCATCATCATCATCATCATCATCATGTGTGTTATGATGAACACTGGGTAAACTAAACCTACAGACTCTGACCTCTAGTATAGTGCTATACTACTACTACAAATTATATATTATATATGCATATAAATAAATAATATAAATATATTTGTTTATAAATATTATATAAAATCAATCAAAAATAATAAATAATCTATGTATAATAATAATAATTTGTATACAAATATATATATATAAAATAATGATAAATATGTACATACACATTATCTAAAATAATAATAATTATAATAATATATGTAAAATAAAAATATATACATTAATAAAATAAATAATTTGTTTATAAATATTATTAAATAAATAAATAGATTTAATAATTCAATTTCAAAATAATAATAATAATGCATATTGTTTATGCTGTAAATCATCCTGTTCTGTCTGATTATTCATGTTCAGGTGCTCATATTGTTCCTGGATTCCACATTGTTTCACATGTGCTCTTTGTTTTGATTTCTTCCCGCCACTCACGCGTCTTCATTGTGTTATCGTGTTCAGGTGTATGTCTTTAATCAGCGTCATGCGACCCCTTTTGATCCCTCCATTCTGTCAATCGTTGGATTGTTTTTGGGCTGTGGATATTGGATATTAAATGTTGGTTTGAAGGAAGTTAAGGAAGTTAAGGTACCTGCAGGTGTTGTTGGTGGAGTCTTCAGGACAGTGATGGTAACAGTGACACAATAACATCCTCTCTGGAATCGCAGGTGCCGCGCTGCCGCTGCTCTCTTTACTGCCGCCCGCCGTCACCTTCCCAGAATTCCTCTGTAACATGGTGTCCAACACGTTCGCTGCAGGGACACAGATTCAAAGATATCACAAGTGATACACTCGTGATACAATGTCTGATTTTGATTTGTTTTTACAGTGTACAACAGATTATTTAAGTGTGTTTCAACGGGGATAAAACGAACTTCAGGATTCAGTGGTGTCGTTCTTCACCAGGAATTAAACACACAATATTTTCATAATGAAACTTCAGATTTCATCCGTTACTGAGGGTTATACTTTATTACTAATGATTAATTTCATTCTAAAGAGCTAAACAGACTTGATGAGTGACTCTTCAAATACACATGAGAGCTGTGTGTGTGTGTGTGTGTGTGTGAAGAACAGCTCGTCCCGCTCTGATATCACAGCTGCCAAGAAGATAAAGCCACAGATGCTCTCGGCCTTGACAAGATTATCACAAATACCCACGAGTCTCTGAGACAGACTCCTGTCGCCAGAACCGATCATGACCAGGGTCAGAAATCACCGCGGCTCGACGGGGTTCACATTTCACTACAGAAAACCAGCATTATCATGCGCTGAAGAAAAAATACTAAAGGATTTACTGTGAAACCATTTCCACAATTGCTAGTAAATATCACAGAATCCCTCATGTGGTTCTACACCCGTAAGATCTCCGTTCATCTTCAGAACACAAATGAAGATGTTTGTGATGAAATCCGACGGTTCAATGAGTCTCTATTGACAGATAATGAACACTTTCATACTAAAACACATTTAAATCAGGTCATGTGACTGCAGTGATTCATGAAGCTTTACGAATCTTTTCTGTCGAATCAGTGGTTCAAATTATGAATCAAACTGCCAAAGTCACGTGAACTATTGAATCACTGATGACGTAACGAAGCCTCGTTTACTGAAATCACGTGACTTCGTCGCTCCGAACCACTGATTCGACACAAAAGTTTCGTAAAGCTTCATGAATCAGTGTTTTGAATCACTAGATATTGTTCAAAAGTTGTTATTTAGTTTCTTTGGCGCACACAAAGTATTCTTTATTATTCACTTTATTTAAATCAGGTCATGTGACTGCAGTGGTTCAACCTTAATGTTATAAAACGACGAGAATACTTTTTGTGGGCCAAAAAAACCAAAATAACGACTTTATTCAACAATATCTAGTGAATCAAAACACTGATTCATGAAGCTTTACGAATCTTTTGTGTCGAATCAGTGGTTCGCAGCGTGAATCAAACTGCCAAAGTCACGTGATTTCAGAAAATGAGGCTTCGTTACGTCATAAATGTTTTGAAACGTTTCGAAATTTCAATAGTTCACGTGACTTTGGCAGTTGATTCACGCTGCGAACCACTGATTCGACACGAAAGATTCGTAAAGCTTCATGAATCAGTGTTTTGAATCACTAGATATTGTCGAATAAAGTCATTATTTTGTTTTTTTGGCGCACAAAGAATATTCTCGTCACTGAGGTTGAAGCACTGCAGTCACATGACCTGATTTAAATGTGTTTTAGTATGAAAGTGTTCATTATCTGTCAATAGAGACTCACTGAACCGTCGGATTTCATCACAAACATCTTCATTTGTGTTCTGAAGATGAAGGAAGGTGTGGAATGACACGAGGGAGAGCAATTAATGACTGAAATCTCATCTTTAGCTGAACTAACCCTTTAATTTCACACGTCTAGTACAATTCTGTGGTCTTGTCTTGTTATTCCAGCGTTTGTTTTTTTCTTTATTTCCCCTGAAAGAATGGAGGAGAAATGTGACAACATGCCCCATAGGTGACATGACCATAAGACATCTTCAAATGTTTTCTGCTCTAATCAAAAAATATACAAGACCAACTAAAATATTTTGCTACAATACAATTACCAACTTTTTCGCTTTTTTAAATAATTTAAAAATGAATGTATTTTTGGAGTTTGACAATAAACACATATTTAGAGATTCAGAAAAACATTTTAAAAGCCACGAGCTTCCAGCTGAGTCGCAACATCACAAACTTTGATTTGAAGCAAAAAAGTATTTGAAAACTCAACAAAAATACAAAGATACTGTGAACTCAATGGCTTTAGTGAGGGAAAGAATCCCACGAAGCTCTGCGAACAGCGTCACTGGATTAAAAACGATGGCGAAATATAAAAGTACGCATTTAAAAATGTTGATTATATCTACACACACAATATATTTTAAGTTTATAGCAAAATATCACGTCATTCGCAGCGCTTCGTGGGAGTGGGCGGAGCTCAATGGGTGCAGTTTCCTTGTTCCGACTCTCTGATTGGTGGAATTTTCTACACAGCATCATGGGTAATGTAGTTTTTCTCCAAACATGGTCATTTTAAAGACCATTTATGCAAGCTAACAGCTTCAACAGAAGCAGACACCATCGATTAACAACCGTGTAGCTCTCAGAGACGATCATATACTTCCATTTTGACAATAATGCAGTTGAGATTTGCTATGCATGTGCAATATTATACTTACATGTCAAGACAATTTAGACAATTGAGCAGAATATATATATATCTGCTATATAGTATATAAATCCAGTTTGCGATAATATATAATATCAGCAGACGTCGCTCTTTTCTGTGCGTGAAGCTCAGATGTAAACACTTCATCACTCATCAGGCGGATAAACAGCACGTAAAAGTGAAGAACAGAGAGTGATTTTAATAATAATAACAGTGTTTGTGTCCTTCTGAAGGCCATTCGTCACGTCAACAAAGCAGAGACGCAGTCTGTCTTTCTTTCTTTCTCACAAAACGAGACGTAACTCGACTGCAGCTTGAATGTTCAGAAACTCCAGCTTAAGTCCATCAGCTCAGTCAATCACACTAAAGCAACAAACACAGATCCGTGATGATGAACCGGCAAGGTCACAGAAACCTGAGACCGCCACACACACACACACACACACACACTCTATAAAGAGCTCAAATCAGCAGAAACAGGAGGTTTGTGTCACTGACTCTTAAACTTAAAGAGCTCAAAGTGTTTAAGCTGAACAAACCAGCGCCGGACGCAGATCTGTGGAGGTCAGCTGTGAAACGCTGCTTTCGTTCTCTCTGGATTCAGACGTTCGGGCCTCGGCCGTCTCGTTTTCTGCTGCCAAATCAACATTTATCCTCACAGCTTGTGAAACAGATTCCTGCGATAAATCATATTCACGTGCACCACGGTAAAAGTCAGCGTAAACATGGATTTATTCATCCGCAGAGATATAAATTATCAAGAAATCTTCTTGTTTTTAATTTAAAAACAAAACTATCAATTGCTCTTTAAATACATAATAAAAAAATAATAATAATAGTAATAAAACAATAATATATAAATGCATAAAAGTATTTTTCCCTGCAGAGCCAAACCAAATAAGAGTTAATAAAAAAAGCACATAAAAATAATGTATATAAAATATCTACCAATGGCAGAGTAATAAAAATAATAATAATAATAATAATATATATTTTTAAGATAAATATAATATGCTTTTGCATTTTCAGAATTTATAGAAAAATGTTTTCAATAAATAATATCTACATATATATAATACAGTGTGTGTGTAAAGCTATTATAAAGGAAAGTTTTTGATTTTTAGAATTTTAAAAGTTTATAAAAATAATGAATATAAAATAGTTACCAGTTAGTTATAGTAACAATAACACTAACAATAATAATATTAAAGAAAAATATTTTTCCCCAAACTGCAGAGCCACAGCAAAAAATAAATAAACTACAATATTATATATTTACTTACACACACACACACACACACGTTATGTTTTCATGTTTTATGGGGTCATTCCATAGGCGTAATGGTTTTTCTGTACATTCTGGCCCCCCCCCCCCCCCCCCCCCCCCACACACACACACACACAAACAAAATGTTCTGCTATTTTACATTTTCAAAAAAGATCATTCTGTATGATTTATAAGCTTGTTTCCTCATGGGGACCAACAAAATGTCCCCACAATGTCAACATTTACTGGTTTTGCTTACGCTGTGGGGACATTTGGTCCCCATAACGTAAGGAAAACAAGTACACACACACACACACACATAATGACTAGAGCAGAGAGCGGATCAGGTTGTTCAGTTCTCCAGGTGTAGGGAGTAAATCAAGAGGACACTCAGATCTCTGACCTCAGTGGGTTCACACAGGAGTCAGGACGCTCCATCACACGGACTCTCAGTCTGACCCGCAGGAGCAGCATCTCAATGTGTGTCATCTAATATCACGAATGTTGTTTTAACAATGTGGAAGCTGTAAGAGTCTCACTTTGCAAAACACACACAAACCGCCCTAGATAGTGCACACTTTCACTGTGCTGCAGTCTACTACAGTGACCCTGAGATCCTTTATGAAATGCCAGTTTCTGACTCATATTTCAATAGTTAAGCAAATATCACACGGACACAAGTTCAAATATCAGCACGATTGCAAACGTGATATTGATTAAACAGTTCATTAAACAAGAATTAATATTGTAGTTACATTTTAGACACAGTACTATCAAAATTGTCTGTTTTTTTCTCTATTTCAGCAATGATTTATTCATAAAGACCGTCATTTGCTTCGTTCCTGAATGAATCAGCAATTCGAACAATTCGGTTGAATGAATGATTCAACGACTCACTCAATTATCGCCTCCTGCTGGTGGTTTTAGTGTCATAATTAAAGTGTTTCATTAAAAAAACAATCATATTTCAATATTTAAAACATAAATCATTATTTATGCAATTGTGACTTTGTGACAAATTGCAGCTTCTGCAGTGCGACGATGGATTTTGTTGATACTGATTTAATTTGGTTGGTAACTTACTGTATTGTCTTATTATTCTAACTGAATTTATTGATTAAATATAAGAATTTGATATAAAAGATGATGCATCCATTTTAAAATGAACTTATAAATTATAAAAATGTCCTGGAAATCAATCAAAGGTGGCAAACATTGTGCGTTAGCGTCAGATCGATGAGGAGACACAAGGAAACAAGGGAAAACAGGAGAGCGACACTTGAGTTTCAGCAATTCAATAACTGACAATAATAATTATTAAAATATTTGTATTATATGTATTAAATTAATATTATATAAATAAAAATGTACATATAAAGCAACAACATGCGATGAGGGGTCTTCTGTCTCATTTCAAAGGTTTATCCTTTCCTAAGTGACTAATTTGAATTTATTCTATATTTTATGACACACACACATACACACACACTCATATATATATATATATATATATATAATTCTTTAAATTATAAAGAAACCTTTTGCAATAAGAAAAAAACCCAATTAGCATCTTTCAATTTTCAATCTGTAGAGCCAACGCATAAAATAATAAAAAAAATATATTAAAAATATATCAATATTAAAAATTTAATTAACTTCAAATGTAATCAAATTAATTAATTAATAATTAGAAATTAATTAAAAATCAAATCAAAGTAATTAATTAATTAATTGATCAAAAATAAATAAAATAATGAAATGAAATTAAAAGAAAAGAAAAATGAATTGAAATGAAAGCATGAAAAATAAAATAAATAAAATAAAATAATATAAAATAATAAAATAAAATAAAATAAAATAGCAGACGGCTCTTAACCAAAGGAACTACTGCTAATTCTTTTTCACTTCAAAATAAAAACAATATTTTTACTCTACAAATCTAAATAAATTATTGTTCACAAACCTCCATTAACAAGCACATAACAAAAATAAGTAACTATTATCCAATGACAAATTAAAAACAAATGAACAGAACAGAACAGATGGATCATGATTAATATGAGCGGAACCATTCAATAAATGAGTTGAGATTTAGTGACATCTGTGGTCAAGAGGGACAGCATGAAACTGACCGATGTAAAACTGCTGTTTATGAACTCATCTAGTCCTGAGAGACTCGTGACTGAAACCGGGCCGGGTCAGAGAGAAGGTCACTGCGCTGTGACGCAGCAGCTCCTCGGACCTCGTGCTGTTCCACACCATGTTTAGACGCACAGAGAGCCGCGGGTCCCACACACGCGGGGCCGCAGGGACCCCGGATAAAGCCGCGCGTTTCGTGCGATGCCAGTGTCCGCAGCTGCTCGGCTCCGTCATGTGAGCGTGTGCCAGCGCCACCGTCCGGTGCTGCTCGCCAAACTATTATTACCCCAGCGCTTCGGTCTCCGTCACCTTCTCACTCCCGCCGCCCTCCGATGTTTCCCTACGACCATCGAAACTCACATTCACACACACAGATGAAATCACATTCGACTTCATCATCTTTTCTCAGCAAATTACAGTTCAACTCCCTGTTGTGGCCATCTCGACTCGCACTCGGAGCGATTCATGACTACAAATGTTGTTCAAGGCCGAAATGAAGACGGATACGGTGCATCCCACTCTCTGGAAGTGAACACAGGGCAGAATCTCTCCGACCTCGTCCGGTCTCTGTGAGAGTCCGAGCGTCAGTCCCCGGGGTCCGGCGCCACAGGTGCAGGCCGAGCGGCTGCCCGACATCTGACTGCGGATCGGGTTCTGTTTGGAGGAATCCGATCCGTATCCTGTCAGGAAGCCGTCGGTTTCCCCGCGCTGCTCAGATGGGTTACGGAAGCTCGTCTGAAGGAGGAGCGCTGACGCGCCGGCTGCTCATGTGTTGAATTAGAGGAATGCGACAAAAGCAAACACGACTCAAGTGTGCTAAAGTCGCGGCTCTTCCGTCTGGAGCCTTTCGTTGGGATTGATTCATTCACAGGCTCATATGATGCAGAACAATTTCCCAGCTTAAATGTGGCTAAAAACATGATAATGGGAGAAAATGGACAAACCCAGTGATTGAGTCGTTTTAAAACCCAGCGAATTGGGTTGTTTTAACCCAGCAATTGGGTTGTTTTAACCCAGCAATTGGGTTGTTTTAACCCAGCGAATTGGGTTGTTTTAACCCAGCAATTGGGTTGTTTTAACCCAGAGAATTGGGTTGTTTTAACCCAGCAATTGGGTTGTTTTAACCCAGCAATTGGGTTGTTTTAACCCAGCGAATTGGGTTGTTTTAACCCAGCAATTGGGTTGTTTTAACCCAGAGAATTGGGTTGTTTTAAAAGCAGCAAATGAGTTGTTTTAACCCAGAGAATTGGGTTGTTTTAACCCAGCAATTGGGTTGTTTTAACCCAGAGAACTGGGTTGTTTTAACCCAGCAATTGAGTTGTTTTAACCCAGAGAATTGGGTTGTTTTAACCCAGCAATTGAGTTGTTTTAACCCAGAGAATTGGGTTGTTTTAACCCAGCAATTGAGTTGTTTTAACCCAGCGATCTGGGTTGTTTTAACCCAGCGAATTGGGTTGTTTTAACCCAGCAATTGAGTTGTTTTAACCCAGAGAATTGGGTTGTTTTAACCCAGTGAATTGGGTTGTTTTAACCCAGCAATTGGGCTGTTTTAACCCAGCAATTGGGTTGTTTTAACCCAGAGAATTGGGTTGTTTTAACCCAGCAATTGAGTTGTTTTAACCCAGAGAATTGGGTTGTTTTAACCCAGCAATTGAGTTGTTTTAACCCAGAGAATTGGGTTGTTTTAACCCAGCAATTGAGTTGTTTTAACCCAGCGATCTGGGTTGTTTTAACCCAGCGAATTGGGTTGTTTTAACCCAGCAATTGAGTTGTTTTAACCCAGAGAATTGGGTTGTTTTAACCCAGTGAATTGGGTTGTTTTAACCCAGCAATTGGGCTGTTTTAACCCAGCAATTGGGTTGTTTTAACCCAGAGAATTGGGTTGTTTTAACCCAGCAATTGAGTTGTTTTAACCCAGAGAATTGGGTTGTTTTAACCCAGTGAATTGGGTTGTTTTAACCCAGCAATTGGGCTGTTTTAACCCAGCAATTGGGTTGTTTTAACCCAGAGAATTGGGTTGTTTTAACCCAGCAATTGAGTTGTTTTAACCCAGAGAATTGGGTTGTTTTAACCCAGCAATTGGGTTGTTTTAACCCAGAGAATTGGGTTGTTTTAACCCAGCAATTGAGTTGTTTTAACCCAGAGAATTGGGTTGTTTTAACCCAGCAATTGAGTTGTTTTAACCCAGAGAATTGGGTTGTTTTAACCCAGCAATTGAGTTGTTTTAACCCAGCGAACTGGGTTGTTTTAACCCAGCGAATTGGGTTGTTTTAACCCAGCAATTGAGTTGTTTTAACCCAGAGAATTGGGTTGTTTTAACCCAGTGAATTGGGTTGTTTTAACCCAGCAATTGGGCTGTTTTAACCCAGCAATTGGGTTGTTTTAACCCAGAGAATTGGGTTGTTTTAACCCAGCAATTGAGTTGTTTTAACCCAAAGAATTGAGTTGTTTTAACCCAGAGAATTGGGTTGTTTTAACCCAGCAATTGAGTTGTTTTAACCCAGCGAACTGGGTTGTTTTAACCCAGCGAATTGGGTTGCTTTAACCCAGCAATTGAGTTGTTTTAACCCAGAGAATTGGGTTGTTTTAACCCAGTGAATTGGGTTGTTTTAACCCAGCAATTGGGCTGTTTTAACCCAGCAATTGAGTTGTTTTAACCCAGCGAACTGGGTTGTTTTAACCCAGCGAATTGGGTTGTTTTAACCCAGCAATTGAGTTGTTTTAACCCAGAGAATTGAGTTGTTTTAACCCAGCGAACTGGGTTGTTTTAACCCAGCGAATTGGGTTGTTTTAACCCGCAATTGAGTTGTTTTAATCCAGAGAATTGGGTTGTTTTAACCCAGCAATTGAGTTGTTTTAACCCAGAGAATTGGGTTGTTTTAACCCAGTGAATTGGGTTGTTTTAACCCAGTGAATTGGGTTGTTTTAACCCAGCAATTGGGCTGTTTTAACCCAGCAATTGGGTTTTTTAACCCAGAAATTGGGTTGTTTTAACCCAGCAATTGGGTTGTTTTAACCCAGCGAATTGGGTTGTTTTAACCCAGCAATTGGGTTGTTTTAACCAGCGAACTGGGTTGTTTTAACCCAGCGAATTGGGTTGCTTTAACCCAGCAATTGAGTTGTTTTAACCCAGAGAATTGGGTTGTTTTAACCCAGCAATTGGGCTGTTTTAACCCAGCAATTGAGTTGTTTTAACCCAGCGAACTGGGTTGTTTTAACCCAGCGAATTGGGTTGTTTTAACCCAGCAATTGAGTTGTTTTAACCCAGAGAATTGAGTTGTTTTAACCCAGCGAACTGGGTTGTTTTAACCCCGCAATTGAATTGTTTTAACCCAGAGAATTGGGTTGTTTTAACCCAAAAATTGAGTTGTTTTAACCCAGAGAATTGGGTTGTTTTAAACCAGTGAATTGGGTTGTTTTAACCCAGCAATTGGGCTGTTTTAACCCAGCAATTGGGTTTTTTAACCCAGAAATTGGGTTGTTTTAACCCAGCAATTGGGTTGTTTTAACCCAGCAATTGGGTTGTTTTAACCCAGCGAATTGGGTTGTTTTAACCCAGCAATTGGGTTGTTTTAACCCAGCAATTGGGTTGTTTTAACCCAGCGAATTGGGTTGTTTTAACCCAGCAATTGGGTTGTTTTAACCCAGAGAATTGGGTTGTTTTAACCCAGCAATTGAGTTGTTTTAACCCAGAGAATTGGGTTGTTTTAACCCAGCAATTGGGTTGTTTTAACCCAGAGAATTGGGTTGTTTTAACCCAGCAATTGAGTTGTTTTAACCCAGAGAATTGGGTTGTTTTAACCCAGCAATTGGGTTGTTTTAACCCAGAGAATTGGGTTGTTTTAACCCAGCAATTGAGTTGTTTTAACCCAGAGAATTGGGTTGTTTTAACCCAGCAATTGAGTTGTTTTAACCCAGAGAATTGGGTTGTTTTAACCCAGCAATTGAGTTGTTTTAACCCAGAGAATTGGGTTGTTTTAACCCAGCAATTGAGTTGTTTTATCAATTATTATCAATGTTGATGAATTCTTGATTAAATGATTCTTTAATGAATAGAAAGTAAAAAAAAAACAGCAAAAAACAAATCTTTTATGACATTATAAATATCTTTACTGTCACTTTTGATCAATTTAATGCGTCCTTGATTTTGTTCATGAAACCATATAGTGATAGAGGAACAGAGTGAGTCTTGAGCGTGTTTAATTGCCAAAGAAAAGGGAGTGAAACCACATGTTCCTGAGAACTCTAATACGGTCATATTTGGCAGGAACTCTGTAACCTTGAAAACAGCAGCAGTGGAACAAGAGCTCAAACCCGACGGAGATCAGGATCTTCATGAGAAGACTCGACTCTCGTACAGTACGGTTCATATTTGAAGCTTACATTAATATGTATTTGAATAATGATTAATGAAGTTTGTCTCATCATAAATATTTTATAAAAATCCCCAGAAGAAACACGAGCAGATGTTCTGCTGAGCACAGAATCAGTTTCCATCAGAATCTCGACTGTTTTCAATACTGATAATAATCATAAATGTTTCTTGAGCAGAAAATCATCATGTTATTTTTCATTGACCTCATCAGGATGAGCGCCGTCTCCATGAAAGTTGTGCTTTGACAGATTGTTTGTTTTTTTGAGCAATTTATACAATTTAATTAATAGTGAAATTCCATCAAGTTGAAAAAAAATTTAATTGAATAATTGATTAAGGATTGTAATCACACACAAAATCACACACAAACACACACACATATACACACAATCACACGCACAAAATCACACACACACACACACACACTCAAACACACACACACACAAAATCACACACTCACACACACATACACAAACACACACAAAATCACTCACACGCACTCCCTCTCACACACACTCATACACACAAACACACTCTCAAACACACACACACTCTTTCACACACACTCTCAAACACACACACACACACACTCTCAAACACACAAAAATCACACTCACACACTCACACACACACACTCTCTCTCACACACACACACTCTCTCTCACACACACACACAATCACACACACTCTCTCTCTCTCACACAGAGACACACTCTCAAATACACAAAAAAATCACACACACACACACACACACACACGCACTCTCTCTCACACACCCACACACTCTCTCTCACACTCACAAACAATCACACACACTCTTTCACACACACTCTCAAACACACACACACGCAAAATCACACAATCACACGCACAAAATCACACACACACACACACACACACTCTCAAACACACACACACGCAAAATCACACACTCACACACACATACACAAAATCACTCACACGCACTCCCTCTCACACACACTCATACACACACACACTCTCAAACACACACACACTCTTTCACACACACTCTCAAACACACACACACACACACACACACACTCTCAAACACACAAAAATCACACATACTCAAACACACACACACACACACACAATCACCCACTCTTTCTCTCTCTTTCATACAAACAAAAAAAAATCACACACACTCAAAAAAATCACAAACAGTCATACACACAATCTCTCAAACACACACACGCTCACACACAGAAAAAACACACACACACACACACGTATCTTCATGGCGTCTCTCCACATGGTTTTAAAACTGTAGAAACTTTATCGATCCCCTAACTCTAAACCAACTCATCAGAACACTCTCTGCATTTGCATGTTCAAATAGGCATCATTTATTATGTTTATTAATCCATTTGGTCGCCACGATGGAGGCCACACCAGCACACACACACTCTCTCTTACACACACACACACACACTCCTGGGAACACTGCCTGTATCACTCCAGGCGATCCTGTGGGAATTTCACCCACAAACACCCCAGAAACGATGGAACGGAAAGCGTGATCCTCCACCTGCCCACACGAGCGCCTCGTCTGCGGGGGAACAGAGAAACTCCTGGATGACTCATGTGCGGGAGGAACCGTGAAGCTCTGCTGAGTCTACACAACCATAAAGCAGCGCTTCTCTCCCACTCCAGTCTGTCCTTGACTCATGTTTTCATCTTATCAAGAGCCAGAACACTTCACAGAGACCAGCAGCACCTGCTCGCGTCCAGGTGGACAAAACTGACACCACCAGCCTGATTTATACACCGCACAAAGATCCAGAACACATATCTAAACACTCTTAAATCAAGATACATTTACTTGACAACATGACTTATCAAATATTAAAAGAGTTTGTGCTTAAAACAAGAACAAATATCAGCCAATGGGGTCAGAAAAATAACCCTGTATGAGTTTCTTTCTTGTGAGGAACATGTGGGTAATTAAGCATTTGTTGGTCCCCATTGACTTCCATAGTATTTGTTTCCTTAATATGGAAGTCAATGGGGACCATCAACTATTTGGTAACCAACATTCTTCAAAATATCTTGTTTTATGTTCCACACAAGAAAGAAACTCAGGTTTGGAACAAGGGTGGGTAAAAGACGACAGAATTTACATTTTTTGGGGGTGCACTTACTTAAGAAAAATGACTTATCAAATATTAAAAGAGTTTGTGCTTAAAACAAGAACAAATACCAGCCAATGTGGTCAGAAAAATAACCCTGTATGAGTTTCTTACTTGTGTGGAACATGTGTGTAATTAAGCATTTGTTGGTCCCCATTGACTTCCATAGTATTTGTTTCCTTACTATGGAAGTCAATGGGGACCATCAACTATTTGCTAACCAACATTCTTCAAAATATCTTGTTTTATGTTCCACACAAGAAAGAAACTCAGGTTTGGAACTAGGGTGGGTAAATAAAGACAGAACTTAAATATTTTTGGGGGTGCACTTACTTAATAAAAATGACTTATCAAATATTAAAAGAGTTTGCGCTTAAAACAAGAACAAATACCAGCCAATGTGGTCAGAAAAATAACCCCGTATGAGTTTCTTACTTGTGTGGAACATGTGTGTAATTAAGCATGTGTTGGTCCCCATTGACTTCCATAGTATTTGTTTCCTTACTATGGAAGTCAATGGGGACCATCAACTATTTGCTATCCAACATTCTTCAAAATATCTTGTTTTATGTTCCACACAAGAAAGAAACTCAGGTTTGGAACAAGGGTGGGTAAATAAAGACAGAACTTAAATATTTTTGGGGGGTGCACTTACTTAAGAAAAATGACTTATCAAATATTAAAAGAGTTTGTGCTTAAAACAAGAACAAATACCAGGCAATGTGGTCAGAAAAATAACCCCGTATGAGTTTCTTACCTATGTGGAACATGTGGGTAATTAAGCATGTGTTGGTCCCCATTGACTTCCATAGTATTTGTTTCCTTACTATGGAAGTCAATGGGGACCATCAACTATTTGCTAACCAACATTCTTCAAAATATCTTGTTTTATGTTCCACACAAGAAAGAAACTCAGGTTTGGAACAAGGG
This sequence comes from Opsariichthys bidens, assembly GCA_037194245.1. Taxonomy (NCBI): domain Eukaryota; kingdom Metazoa; phylum Chordata; class Actinopteri; order Cypriniformes; family Xenocyprididae; genus Opsariichthys; species Opsariichthys bidens. Next base: position 982,656 of record CM074289.1, read on the forward strand.
TGGGTAAAAGACGACAGAATTTACATTTTTTGGGGGGTGCACTTACTTAAGAAAAATGACTTATCAAATATTAAAAGAGTTTGTGCTTAAAACAAGAACAAATACCAGCCAATGTGGTCAGAAAAATAACCCTGTATGAGTTTCTTACTTGTGTGGAACATGTGTGTAATTAAGCATTTGTTGGTCCCCATTGACTTCCATAGTATTTGTTTCCTTACTATGGAAGTCAATGGGGACCATCAATTATTTGCTAACCAACATTCTTCAAAATATCTTGTTTTATGTTCCACACAAGAAAGAAACTCAGGTTTGGAACAAGGGTGGGTAAAAGATGACAGAATTTACATTTTTTGGGGGGTGCACTTACTTAAGAAAAATGACTTATCAAATATTAAAAGAGTTTGTGCTTAAAACAAGAACAAATACCAGCCAATGTGGTCAGAAAAATAACCCTGTATAAGTTTCTTACTTGTGTGGAACATGTGTGTAATTAAGCATTTGTTGGTCCCCATTGACTTCCATAGTATTTGTTTCCTTACAATGGAAGTCAATGGGGACCATCAACTATTTGCTAACCAACATTCTTCAAAATATCTTGTTTTATGTTCCACACAAGAAAGAAACTCAAGTTTGGAACAAAGGTGGGTAAATAAAGACAGAACTTAAATATTTTTGGGGGGTGCACTTACTTAAGAAAAATGACTTATCAAATATTAAAAGAGTTTGTGCTTAAAACAAGAACAAATACCAGCCAATGGGGTCAGAAAATAACCCTGTATGAGTTTCTTACTTATGTAGAACATGTGGGTAATTAAGCATGTGTTGGTCCCCATTGACTTCCATAGTATTTGTTTCCTTACTATGGAAGTCAATGGGGACCATCAACTATTTGCTAACCAACATTCTTCAAAATATCTTGTTTTATGTTCCACACAAGAAAGAAACTCAGGTTTGGAACAAGGGTGGGTAAAAGACGACAGAATTTACATTTTTTGGGGGGTGCACTTACTTAAGAAAAATGACTTATCAAATATTAAAAGAGTTTGTGCTTAAAACAAGAACAAATACCAGCCAATGGGGTCAGAAAATAACCCTGTATGAGTTTCTTACTTATGTAGAACATGTGGGTAATTAAGCATGTGTTGGTCCCCATTGACTTCCATTGTATTTGTTTCCTTACTATGGAACTATTTGCTAACCAACATTCTTCAAAATATCTTCTTTATTGTTCCACACAATAAAAAAAACTCATTTAGGTTTGTAACAACTTGAGGGTGAGTAAATGACAACATTTAAATTTTCTGAGAGCACTGTCCCTTTAAGAGTATTTTAATAGAGATGTATGCGATGAAGTACAGTTTCAGTTATCAGACAAATAACACTTCTCAAGGAAGAGAAGATGAGATGAAGGTCCTCCGCGAGCGCAGATGTGTTTGTTATCTCCACACTGACCTCGCCATAAAACTCTGAAGGCACCGGTTGTTCCTCTTATCAGTCTGCCGAGCATGAAATAATTTAAACACATGATTACAGTGTAACACGAACGTGTTGGACGTTTCCACGCAGCCGCTGATATTACAATCCCTCTGGAATGCACGTGCACAGACGACTCCGAGACACCAACCGCAACACCGGCTGAATCACGCAGCACTTAAACAGAGCCGTTTAGAAATAGAAAAATTCCCTGAAGAAACTACTAAAGCTCTTCTAAAGATGATCTGCTGCATGAGTGACATATTTGTGAGAAATACAATGGTATTTATACACTGTCAATAATTACGTTTTGTTAACATTTTTGAAAGAGTCTCTTCCGCTCACCACGGCTGCGCTGATTTATTTGATCTAAATACACTAAAAATAGTGAAATATTATTTCAAATATAAAATAGCAGTTTTTTATTTGAATATATTGCTAAATATAATTTATATCCAGCGATCAAAGCTGAATTACTCCAATCTCGATCCTTCAGAAATCATTCGGATATGATGATTTATTTATGATTGACGGTTCGTATTTTTGTGGATAGCGGAATATATACTTTGGATTTGGAGTCTTTTATTAAAAATTTATAGTTAATACTTTTTATTCACAAGGACACATTAAATCCATAAAAAAAAAAAAAAAGTGAATACGTATAAAATAAAAACTGTTTGCGACCCGTTTTACTCCTATAATGTGAGTGAGATTGAAAAGAAATGTAGAGTGATTAATTGGATAAGCGACGGAAATTTCTACATTTTAATTATAAAGAAAAAAACAGCTGATTGATTCATATGAATCATAAGCAATAAAAGCAGGATCTTGACTTCAGTCATAATAATCTAGCTTCCTTATCCAGTTGTTTAATAAACCTGGCATTGTGTATTATGAATATTGTTGGCTCTCGCTCTTGTCGAAGCGCCTGAACGTAAACGTAACAAAACCATCATCGATACAGACAAACGCAATAACAAACATGCATGAAGCTTCCGGAAGTTCAGTCCTAACGGTGCGTCGGGAACCGGACGGCAGCTGAGGCAGTAAATCCATGCGGGATATTTCTGGCCCTCAATGTGACACACAGAGGTTTCAATTATTTTAGGTGAGGGCGAGTGTGCGGGTGTTTGTTCATCTGTATTTGTCTCTGTGTGTGTGTGTGTGTGTGTGTGTGTGTGTGGGCTGTGAGAGTGGAATTGATTTTACAGCCTGACGCCCAACTGCGTGTTTAGCAAGTGTCTGACAGTAGATCACTTCTCCACGTCTCAAAGACTTCGCCAAATGCCTCACCGACCAGCAAAACCCAGAATCGGACGTCATCCTGCTTCACCGCTCCATCATCAACCTCAAGTCAAGTCAGCTTTACTTATATAGCGCTTTTAACGATGCAAATTGTGGCAAAGCAGCTTTACGTTAATAATTTCCCAAAGAAAATGGTGTCATTGTTCAGCTTATTCTATATATTATTGGTTCATTCCGTTGCAAAGATCAATAATTATTAATATATTCGACAAATTGATGCCTTAAAACAGCATTATCATCTAAAACCTTATGATTCAGGATTAATCATCATATTAAAGGACAGACTCAGTACTTTTAAAAGTTCATTTGTTCTCACGGGTGATTAGAAACCTCTCAGTTGCCTCAAATACACACATAAACATTTTAACCTTGACCTAAAACTCCAACGACACGTTGTGTATCAACCCAAGCTTGGTTGAAAATGGACAATTCCAGCGAATTGACTGTTTTAACCCAACAGATTGAGTTGTTTTAACTCCGAGAATTGGGTTGTTTTAACCCAGAATCGAGCGAATTGGACTCGGAAAGTCAATTTCACTTAATAATAAAAGTTTATGAATCGTCCTCAATGAATATTCAACATGAAGTTGATGCACTGCTGTGTGGCAAATTCCCTAAAACTATTTCAAACAGCATTTTTATGATTATTTTATCCTTATGATTCAGGATTAATCATCATATTAAAGTTCATGTGTTCTCACCGGTGATTAGAAACCTCTCAGTTATCTCAAATACACACATACATAAACATAAACACCTCCAACGACACGCTTTGCATCGACTCATTTTTACATTTCAATAAGAGCTTCTAAAGACAAAAATGTCTTCTCAATAAAAATCAACATGAATTGGACATCCCGCATTTCGACAAACTCCCTAAAACTATTTCAAGCAGCGTTTTCTGCTTCTTTCATAATCATTATACATGATGACTCATTATATTAATTGCCAGACTGCTTGTTTGTATCTTCGCATGTTCATTTGTAGCATTTAACAGGAGATTGAAAACTTTCCAGATTCCAAAAACACACACATTCATTTGAACCTAAAACTGCGTGGACACATTCTGCGAAACGAGCAACGCACATTTGAAAGGGAATGTATTTTATAGTTCTCCCCGGTGCATATTTGGCACTGCATATCTGGCGCCCGTCCGACAAATATTCTAAACATGAAACCAGCGATGGGGGGTCAGTGGCAGGACTGAAGGTGAACAACAGCGAGCGATAAACACAACTGATACTCACCCCGAGCGGACGAGCACAGACACAACACTCCCAGCAGAACCATCGGTGGCATCCAGCGGGTCCTCGTCCGAACCTGAAGCTCCATCCCTGAGACTCGAGCCGCCTGCCCGCGCGACCAGGGCATGGAAACACACGCACGCGCACGCTGCTCCCTCCACAGTTACTCCGCACTGACGGCCGGCCTGTGACGGGCAGAGAGAAAGAGGGTGTTACTCTCTCCCTCCCTGCGTTTGGGACGGCCCCTCCGCTCCGGACACCTTGTGGAGAGACAATAAAAGCAGCAGTTGATCTCTGCGGCTCAGCCGGCACCCCGGCGGACCCTCCTCACGCACAGGGGAGGGCCGTCCGCTGAAAGGAGGCCAGGGGAGGGAGGGACGGGCCCCCAAAAACAGCCCCGGGGCCGCCCGTGATCCGAGTCACGTGACCAGAGCGCCTGAACTCCTGCTGCACCGACAGACCAACAACAGTTGCTTGGATTGATTTATTAGCTAGTATTCATTTCATTAAAATAATGTGAGTGGGGGCTGCGGGTGCAGAGGGTGTTCTGGTTAGTTGCACAGGTGTTGCTATGCAGTTAAAACAGTGTTTTAAACCATTTTCATCAGGCTTCATCATGTCAACCCAGTGAATTGGGTTGTTTTAACACAGTGATAGGTTGACAGTGATAGGTTGTTTTAACCCAGTGAATTGGGTAGTTTTAATCCAGTGAATTGGGTTGTTTTAATCCAGTGAATTGGTTGTTTTAACCCAGTGAGTTGGGTTGTTTTAATCCAGTGAATTGGTTGTTTTAACCCAGCGAATTGGGTTGTTTTAACCCAGTGATTGGTTGTTTTAATCCAGCTTAACCCAGTGAATTGGTTGTTTTAACCAGTGAATTGGTTTTTTTAATCCAGTGAATTTGTTGTTTTAACCCAGTGAATTGGTTGTTTTAACCCAGTGAATTGGTTGTTTTAACCCAGAGAATTGGGTTGTTTTAACCCAGTGAATTGGGTTGTTTAAATCCAGTGAATTGGGTTGTTTTAACCCAGCGATATTGGGTTGTTTTAACCCAGTGACTGGTTGTTTTAATCCATCTTAACCCAGTGAATTGGGTTGTTTTAACCCAGCGAATTGGGCTGTTTTAACCAGTGAATTGGGCTGTTTTAACCCAGTGAATTGGGCTGTTTTAACCAGTGAATTGGGTTGTTTTAACCCAGTGATTGGTTGTTTTAATCCATCTTAACCCAGTGAATTGGGTTGTTTTAACCCAGTGAATTGGTTGTTTTAATCAAATGGTTGGGTTAAATGTTTGCCCAACCTGCTGGGTAGTTTTATTTAACTCGACTATTGTTTTAAAATTGCTGTATTTCTTGCTGAATACGAAACCAAAGTATGTTGGAAATTAACATTTACTAATATTTTTAATAAATTAGCATTTATTTACATGTTTAATGAAATTAAACAATAAACATTTATTAAAGTACTTATTAATAAATGTTCACCTTGATAATTATTGTTGCCTCTAGTAATTATGTGTCTGATTTTTAATTTCCAAACTATTTTTGGTTCATTTTAATCCAGACATATAGTCATTTTTAAACAATAGTTGGGTTAAATAAAACTACCTAGCATGCTGGGCATGCTTTATGTTTAACTCAACCACTGGGTTTGTCCATTTTCAACTCAACTAGGGTTGCTTTTAACCCAACCATTTTTATAGAGTAAATTGCAACTAATGTTTGCAGAAAGCTTCTCCAGGTAGTTTGACATCTAAAACATGAAAGTAAATTACACACCACGTATTCTCACTCAGACTGCTGTAAAAACTAGTTCCTGCCGGGTTGGTTAAGCATTTCCTTCTTTCCCCTTTAGGGTGCCGGCGGTTGATTGACAGCTCATTATGAGTGGGATAAAGATCACAAAGCAGCCAGTGAAAACACACCAGAGCAGAAAGAGCGCATGACAAAAGCTATTGACACGTCAGGTGATGGCGGGACTCACCTCGGGCCGCGGCACGCCTCCTCTCGCCCTAATCTCACCCGAACCAGCCCTCATTACTACAGCACATACGAGCCACTGAGATCACATCAAGAACGCAGAGCAAGAACTTCAGCAGCCTCATTTTCACCTGCTGAGCCAAAAAACAGGTGGAAGAATCCCCGAGCCACATCTACAGACCAGAAGGACCAGGACGCTTTTCATTGAGCACTGAGCACTTGAATATTGAAAGAATATCGGATATATATACAGTGCGTGAATAATTATTAGGCAAATCGATCATATTTTACCAATTCCAAACCACATTAATATTAATAACTATTAATAATACAATTTGTTTTGTATATAATCATTTATGAGTGATATAGAGTCACAGAGAAACTAAAAGAATTAGGTGTGAAATCCATTTTCATTGCATGTTTTTCTGTTGTAATCTGATGTTTATTTAGTCCTAACTGTGCCAAAAAGTAAATAATAATAATTGTAAATATAAATAAAAATGTAAATATAATTTTTCTCCGCAGTGATTGTGTGTGTGTGAATGGCTGTTTGTGGATGAGCTAAAAACAAAGAGAAAGTGAGAGCAGGAGGAACAGAGAGTCCAGTGGGGCGGCAGTGATGTGACTGCGGCACTGGTGCTGTCAGCGCTCATTTGGTGTGATTACATGCGATCGGGGCGACCTCTCGGGAAGCTGGGGCGTTTGGAGCTGTGAGTAGGTCAGGCCCGCTCACACACTCGCTGCGAGCTCTATCAAACGCCCAGCGTGAGGCCCGCTCGAGCCCCGCTGAAGAATGGGCCGTCCGGGGGAAAGCGAGGGGCCGCATGCTCCGATTCCACAACACAAACTCCACCCAAAACCAGCCCTGAAATATGAATCACTGCGGAGGATAATGAGCCGCGAACAATCCTGCAGCAACCAACAGCTCTGTCTTCATTCAAGCTCCAAAAATGACTAATAGGTGGTATAAAATGTCACCCAAATTCTCGCTCCTTCATGTTGGTCCAAACTTTAAGCCCAAAATATGTTGGAAATTAAAAATCAGTCACATAATTACTGGAGGCAACAATAATAATCAAAATGTGAACATTTATTAATAAGCAATTTAATAAATGTTTATTGTTTATTGTTATTATTCATTAAACTTTTTAATAGATGTTCATGTATTAAACAATAATAAATGTTCATTTCCATCATTCTTTGAGTTCATTTCAAGCAAGAAATACAGTAATGTTTAAACAATAGTTGAGTTAAATAAAACTACCCAGCAGGTTGGGCAAACATTTAACCCATCCGCTGGGTTAAAACTGCCCATCCGCTGGGTTAAAACTACACATACGCTGGGTTAAAACTACCCATCCGCTGGGTTAAAACTACACATACGCTGGGTTAAAACTGCCCATTTGCTGGGTTAAAACTGCCCATTCTCTGGGTTAAAACTACCCATCCGCTGGGTTAAAACTACCCATCCGTTGGGTTAAAACTGTCCATCCGCTGGGTTAAAACTGCCCATCCGCTGGGTTAAAACTACCCATCCGCTGGGTTAAAACTGCCCATACGCTGGGTTAAAACTACCCATCCGCTGGGTTAAAACTACACATACGCTGGGTTAAAACTGCCCATTTGCTGGGTTAAAACTGCCCATTCTCTGGGTTAAAACTACCCATCCGCTGGGTTAAAACTACCCATCCGTTGGGTTAAAACTGTCCATCCGCTGGGTTAAAACTGCCCATTCGCTGGGTTAAAACTACCCATCCGCTGGGTTAAAACTACCCATCCGTTGGGTTAAAACTGTCCATCCGCTGGGTTAAAACTGCCCATTCGCTGGGTTAAAACTACCCATCCGCTGGGTTAAAACTGCCCATCCGCTGGGTTAAAACTACCCATCCGCTGGGTTAAAACTACACATACGCTGGGTTAAAACTGCCCATTTGCTGGGTTAAAACTGCCCATTCTCTGGGTTAAAACTACCCATCCGTTGGGTTAAAACTGTCCATCCGCTGGGTTAAAACTGCCCATCTGCTGGGTTAAAACTGCCCATCCGCTGGGTTAAAACAGCCCATCCGCTGGGTTAAAAGTACCCATCCGCTGGGTTAAAACTGTCCATCCGCTGGGTTAAAACTGCCCATCCGCTGGGTTAAAAGTACCCATCCGCTGGGTTAAAACTACCCATCCGTTGGGTTAAAACTGTCCATCCGCTGGGTTAAAACTGCCCATCCGCTGGGTTAAAACTACCCATCCGTTGGGTTAAAACTGTCCATCCGCTGGGTTAAAACTGCCCATCTGCTGGGTTAAAACTGCCCATCCGCTGGGTTAAAAGTACCCATCCGCTGGGTTAAAACTACCCATCCGTTGGGTTAAAACTGTCCATCCGATGGGTTAAAACTGCCCATCCGCTGGGTTAAAACTACCCATCCGCTGGGTTAAAACTACACATACGCTGGGTTAAAACTGCCCATTTGCTGGGTTAAAACTGCCCATTCTCTGGGTTAAAACTACCCATCCGCTGGGTTAAAACTACCCATCCGTTGGGTTAAAACTGTCCATCCGCTGGGTTAAAACTGCCCATCCGCTGGGTTAAAACTGCCCATCCGCTGGGTTAAAACTGTCCATCCGCTGGGTTAAAAGTACCCATCCGTTGGGTTAAAACTGTCCATCTGCTGGGTTAAAACAGCCCATCTGCTGGGTTAAAACTGCCCATCCGCTGGGTTAAAACAGCCCATCCGCTGGGTTAAAAGTACCCATCCGCTGGGTTAAAACTACCCATCCGTTGGGTTAAAACTGCCCATCCGCTGGGTTAAAACTACCCATCCGTTGGGTTAAAACTGTCCATCCGATGGGTTAAAAATGTCCATCCGCTGGGTTAAAACTACCCATACGCTGGGTTAAAACTGTCCATCTGCTGGGTTAAGACAACCCAATTCACTAAATGCAACTGTACAATTTTGAAGTTGTGATATTTGTTTTTTTATGGAACTGAAAGTTATTGAAAGTCTCTTCTGCTCACTATTTATTTGATCAAAAATGCAGTAAAAACAGTGAAGTATTTTTATAATTTAAATCATTGGTTTTCTATGTGAATATATAGTAAAGTGTAATTTATATTTTCAGCATTACTCCAGTCTTCAGAGTCACATGATCCTTCAGAAATCATTCTGATATGATGATTTGATGCTCAAGAAACATTTATAATTATTATCAGTGTTGAAAACAATTAATATTTGTGTGGAAACCATCACAAATTTTTATTTTCAGGATTCTTTGATGAATTTCAGAATTATAGAGAACACAGAATTATAAATGTCTTTACTATCACTGTTCATCACGTTTTATGCATCAAATCAACATCTCAACATCTTCTGAAGTCAAACATCTCGATGCACCATATACTGTGGTTCAGAAGTCTGGATCAAATGGCATTATTTTTAGGTGAACTGTCCATTTAAGCGGTTTTATTATTGTCGAAAATACGGTTTAATTAACCAACAAATACACAAAAGGTCCAGCTAAAGTTTACTTGCATGAGAAAATGCAAGCGGTTCAGAATCTGAGTGGATTTACGGCCAGACGTCTCTGTCGCTCACATGCTGCTGGAAAATCTGTGAGACAACCGCAAAATTCACAACTCAAGTGAGGAACAAAGGACGCGGGCACCAGCGGCGGTGATGGCACGGACTCTTGAATTACAATAGCGGCTGAGGGAATGCGAGCCGTGAGCGATGTTGCGGCTGACAGCGTCGCTGACCCCTACCACTGTGAAATTTCAACAGGGGATTTTCTGTCGTCTTGAGAAGCCGTTGAGAGTTCGGTCACGGAATCTGGGAAACGCATTCCACTTCCTACGAGCCGACAGCTGCACGCAGGTGGGAAACCCAATCGGATCACGCCATCAGACCATCGGCATCTCCGGATCATCCTCTCTCAGACACAACACCACGAACTGATTATCTGAGTCCTGACGGTTCAAACTAATCACTAAGTATTTTAAGGTGAATAAGGTAAAGAAGATAACTAATAGATCTCACCATACCTCCAGAGTTGAAATTTTTTTGTTTAAATATGAGGCAAATGAGACATAATGTAATTAAATATGCACACAAAATTCTTGTTTTATGTTGTTGACATATTAGAGTAAAAGATCTGACAGAAGGGAGTGCATCACTGAAATGCGTTTTAATCTTAATTTTAGTTCAACTTTTAGTTCTGTCGTTGGTTCGTTTTTAAATATATATATATATATATATATATATATGTTTTGGTATTTTAGTACGCAAGTTAAACTAGAGAAATGTTGACTTGGAGACTAACTGAAATAAAATAAGTTTTTTATATATAATAAGATGTGTGTGTGTGTGTGTGTGTGTGTGTACAACATAAATAATAAAATATATAATATACAAAATTAACCAATAAAGCATAAACAATTTTTTTATGCCTTTCGTTTCTGTTAACTATAATAACCCTGTTTTGGATTTCTCTTTTTATCACTACATAAATACTTTAAAAGTCCATGTTTTCGTAACACGATGTTGCATAAATCAGGTGAATTATACAATATGAACAAACCCCTCAGTAAAAACCTTCAGAATATAGACAGGAATAAATCTGTAAGTTTTGGTGTATGTAAGTGCTGCTGAAGTGGAGGAAAAACTCTTTAAAGGAATGTAGTGGACCTACAGATGCAAATAGATGCAATAAAATAAACACTTAAAAGTGTAGTTTGGATGAGGAATTTATACAATATGAACAAACCCCTCAGTAAAATCCTTCAGAATATAGACAGGAATAAATCTGTAAGTTTTGGTGTGTGTAAGTGCTGCTGAAGTGGAGGAAAAACTCTTTAAAGGAATGTATTGGACCTACACACGCAAATAGATGCAATAAAATAAACACTTAAAAGTGTAGTTTGGATGATGAATTTATACAATATGAACAAACCCCTCAGTAAAAACCTTCAGAATATAGACAGGAATAAATCTGTAAGTTTTGGTGTATATAAGTGCTGCTGAAGTGGAGGAAAAACTTTTTAAAGAAATGTATAGAAATTGAAACTTAGTTGCAAATAGCTAAAGTGCAATAAACAGTTAAAGTGTAGCTTCTTCCCACTACAGTATGACATTCCAATCAGTCTAAAATCTCAAAATTGACCAGTGCGTGATAAAACAATGTACATTTTGTCATAAAATCAAACTCGAACGCACTTCAGCTTCCCTCAGTAAAGAACGTCTAATTGTTGTAATTCCTGAGAGTTTCTTCAGGTCTCATGGTGTCCTGCTTTCAAACTCCCAGCATCCCAACCGTGAGCCACTGGTGAGCGAGAGAAAGACAATCCTCATGAATATGCAAATCCAGCACAATGCGCTGCCACGGAGCATGAGACAATCAGAGAGGCTTTGAAGTCACTCACCGGGAATGCTGGGTAAGGCAAAACAAAACTTCTCGAGAGAACTAAGAAAGCGTCACAGCAAGAATCATGCGGGGGACGCTGGGTAAAGAGGCATAATCCGTCCTCTCACTCCTTCAGAAAGAGGTTTTTAGAGCGTTTTTAGAAAAGCGCTGATGTCAATGTGCCGCTGCAAGAGTGCTAAACTGTCCAGAGGAAGTTTAGAAAAGAAAAACAACGGGGGAATTGATTCATTACAGCAACGGCAGGGGACGCAAGCTTCTATGCATCAAGATTTTCGGTATAATTTCAAAAAAAGACATACAACGGCTAAAGGAACTTGCAAATAACAATATCGGAGTATTATACTTTTTTACACAATGAAAAAACACAGCTTTATGACTTTTTCATGCGTAAATATTTGCATAATGGAACTAATTGGAAGTAATTTTTTTTCAAAATAATTAATACTTTCTTTCAGAAAAGAAGCATTAAATTGATCAAAAATGACACTAAATACATTTAAAATGTTACAAAAGATTCTTTTTCTGTTCAAATCAGAAGGATCATGTGACACTGAAGACTGGAGTAATTCAGCTTTGATCGCTGGATATAAATGATATTTTACTATATATTGACATTGAAAACAGATATTTTAAATTATAAAAATATTTCACTATTTTTACTGTATTTTTGATCAAATAAATGCAGCTTTCGAAACATTACATCTTACTGACCCCAAATTGAGTGTATAAGTGTGAGAAGCAGTCCTTTCCTGTGTGTAAAACGCAGAGAGGATTCAGCAGACGGCATGACGCGAGCGACACCTGTAAACTCTCACCTGAGAAGCTTCACCGTCGTAAAACCACCTTACTAAAGCAAACACGGCTCATGACAACAAGCATTAGACTGTGCGTGTCTGTGTTTGCTCAGCTGTGTTTGGGTTCTACTGGTGAATTAGCCGGTAAATATCGGAGCTTATATATATTTACATATATATATATATATATATATATATATATATACACACACAATAGAATGCACTTCTCAAATAATAATATTAATAATTATAATAAGAGATTAATAGGAAGTATTTTTAAGGAATATTTCACAATTTCAATCTATGTTCTAAAACTCTGTTTTGCAAAATTATGTTTGCACAAAAAGAAAAAAAGGAATTGCTTAGTTTTAATTTGATTACATTTTTAAAAATTGTTGAAAACTCATCTCTTCCGTGAACACTTGATCCCCTCATAAAAAAAAAAAATAAAAAAAATAAGCTTCCTACTCCAGCTTATGGTACTGAGCAATGTGTGAAACTTGTATTGTGAGCACTTCCTGTGCTATTTGCCAATTCATGAAGAATCGCTTGTTTGTTTTCCTCACTTGTAAGTCGCTTTGGATAAAAGCGTCTGCTAAATGACTAAATGTAAATGTACATTTTTATGCCTTCATTTGATTACCACCATTAAATCTTTAAACAGAATTCAGAATCCAAATTAAAACGGAAGTTCATTGCATGGCATTGTTACAATTAACAAATGATTAAATTGTTAAAGTTTTATGACTTTGACTGATTAGACATTCTTTTTGATCATTTAAATTGAATTAGACCATTAGAACAGAAATTTGTAAAACGAAATGAACATGAAATGGAATTTGGAAATAATTTCGGACATAATTTTGGAAAAAATGAAACGGATTTCAAAGGTGAAGGAAGCACAACACAATCAGGATGACGGAGAAAATGAAAACATGAGTGGATCTAAAACAGATTGATGTTCCTGATCTAAAACGCTTCAGATGGTCAGAGCTTAAATCTGTCCGGTTTACGCCTCCGTCCTCCGACTGTGTCGTGATTTTCCATCATCAAGGACAAAAAACTGCACATCACACGACACACTCTGATCTAAAACAACCATTCCCGTTATTTATTACTAGAACAAACTGACCATATTGCCGTTGTTTGACACTTTATAAAAGCAATAACCACGACAGGCCATGCATTGAGTGAGTTTACCACAGTTTTTTCTCCATGTCGTGTCTAAACACACCCCTTAAACCTGGTAAAAACCGCAGAATAAAGACACTTTCTGTGAGCCGACGTCCTGATTCAGCAACAGGACAAAAACAACGTTTA
>CM074289.1:1001179-1011179 GCA_037194245.1 Opsariichthys bidens
GTGTGTGTGTGAAAGAGTGAGTGTGTGTGTGAGTGAGATAGTGTGTGTGAGAGAGTGAGAGACAGAGAGAGTGTGTGTGTGTGAGAGAGAGTGAATGTGTGTGTGTGTGAGATAGAGTGTGTGTGAGAGAGTGAGAGAGAGTGTGTGTGTGTGTGTGTGTGTGAGAGAGTGAGTGTGTGTGTGTGTGAGTGAGATAGAGAGTGTGTGTGTGTGAGATAGAGTGTGTGTGAGAGTGAGAGAGAGAGAGTGTGTGTGTGTGTGTGAGAGAGTGAGTGTGTGTGTGAGTGAAATAGAGAGTGTGTGTGAGAGAGTGAGTGTGTGTGTGAGAGAGAGTGTGTGAGAGTGTGAGTGAGATAGAGAGTGTGTGTGTGTGAGAGAGAGTGTGTGTGTGTGTGTGTGTGTGTGAGATAGAGTGTGTGTGAGTGTGAGTGAGATAGAGAGTGTGTGTGAGAGAGAGAGTGTGTGAGTGCTTCAGATGCACAGAGCCTTGGTGCCACTCTTACAGTGTTCTATTCTATTCTATTCTATTCTATTCTATTCTATAATGTTCTATTCTATTCAATTCTATTTTATTATATTGTGTTCTATTCTATTCTATTCTATTCTATTCTATTCTATTCTATTCTATAATGTTCTATTCTATTCAATTCTATTTTATTATATTCTGTTCTATTTTATTCTATTCTATTTTATTCTGTTCTTTTCTATTCTATTTTATTCTGTTCTTCAGGGTTACTAGTTAACTAAAACTAAAACCATAAAATATTTGCGTTACTTGAAATAAATAAAAAACTGAAATAAAAAATCAAATATAAAAAATCCTAAACTTAATTTGAAATAAACTAAAACTACAAATAATAATCAAAACAACAGACATATTAAAAAAAAAAAAAAAAAAAAAACTAATAAAAATTACAAAAACACAGCAAAATTAATACATTTTTAACTAAAATTAAAATGGCAACGAAACAAAAAATAATAGCTAGATCAAAATATTAATACAAAATATAGATTATAAAAAAAACATAATTTATTTGAGCAAGCTGTAAAGGCAACATTTCTCATTTTCCTTTAGTTTATCTTGATGTAATGAAACAATTAAATTAAAAAAATTGTATAGACAAAAAATAAACAACAAAAAATAAAAAAATCACTAAATATTTAAAATAAATTAAAATTAATATGAAAATATAATAGCATCTTAATTATGCTAAAATTAATTAAATTATATAATATATGAGCAACTATATGAGCAAATCCTTTGAAATGAATCAAAAACATGAAGACCAAGTCCAAAAACGAGTCCAAACATGAAGAAGATTTAAAGCTACAGCAGCAAAAACAGGCTGTTCAGTTCTCAGGGTCAGAGAGAATTATCCACAAAACCACTTAAAATAACAGCTACTAAAACAACATTATAATTGACTTCGGGGAAAATGAATGATGATGTTTGTCCGGTCTGGATCCAGGGTTTCTGTGGAGGTTTGGGTGATTATGAAGGAAAGGACGGGGGGTCAAGAGTTCACGCACCAGCGTTCATATTCACACTGCAGAGACAAAGCGATCACACAGCGCTGCGCTAACGAGGCTCTGAGCAACCGGGTGGCGCCACCTGCCTCCGCTCGCCAATTAAAATCCCACAAACGAACCCGGCCCACGCCAGAACACACGCAAACATGAAAGAAACCCAGAAGAAAGTGCACAAAGAGAGAACAAACAAAAGGAGCGGAAAAACAAAGACGGATCTTCTCACTAGCGTTGTGATGTCTACCACACATACGACACGTCTGCTCTCAGGCTGAGAGTGTGTGACCTTCACACGACACAATGAAACACACTGATCACCAGTGAAAGGTCAAGTGTGTCGGTTCTGTGTCACCGGACCAAACTAAATCCCCACGAGAGTCAGAAGTTACACTCAAACAAACACATCAAGACGAACGTTGCACGTTACATCTGCGTATTACACTGAGACAGGAAGAGAAGAGACTGAAAGAGAGATGGAAAAAAATTATATATATATATAAAAAATGGAAAACATAATAAAATTAAAATTATATATATATATATGATATATAAATAATAAATTATATTTAAATAATGAAAAAATAAAAAAAATTTTTTTATACATGTATGTATGTAATTAATAATATAATAAAATAATAATAATTATTTTAATTTATTATATATAATATATATATATATATATATATATATATATATATATATATATATATATATATATATATAAATGGAAAACATAATAAAATTAAAATTATATATATGATATATAAATAATAAATTATATTTAAATAATGAAAAAATAAAATAATTTTTTTTATACATGTATGTATGTAATTAATAATATAATAAAATAATAATAATTATTTTAATTTATTATAATATATATATATATATATATATATATATATATATATATATATATATATATATATATATATATAAATGGAAAACATAATAAAATTAAAATTATATATATGATATATAAATAATAAATTATATTTAAATAATGAAAAAATTAAATAAAAATTATATACATGTATGTATGTAATTAATAATATAATAAAATAATAATAATTATTTTAATTTATTATAATTTATATATATATATATAAAAAATGGAAAACATAATAAAATTAAAATTATATATATATATACATATATATATGATATATAAATAATAAATTCTATTTAAATAATGAAAAAATAAAATAAAAATTATATACATGTATGTATGTAATTAATAATATAATAAAATAATAATAATTATTTTAATTTATTATAATTTATATATATATATAAATGGAAAACATAATAAAATTAAAATTATATATATGATATATAAATAATAAATTATATTTAAATAATGAAAAAATAAAATAAAAATTATATAAATGTATGTATGTAATTAATAATATAATAAAATAATAATAATTAATTTAATTTATTATAATAATATAATAAAAATAGAATAATTTAAAAATGTAATAAAATGAAATATATATACGTAATGCAATAATACAATAAAATATAATTATATACAGTAAATAATGAAAAATAAAATTACGTGTTTGTATGTGAATATATATATATATATATATATATATAATTAAAAAATAATAAAATAATAACATAAAATCAATATAAAATTTAAATTGTATATGTATGATAAATAAGTAAATCATACATATTAAAATAATGAAAATAATATAATAAAATAAAAATATATACATATATGTAGTGTAAAATAATTATATAATATAATAACATAATATATTATATAAATACATAATAAATAAAATACAATAAAATAAAAAATGATATATAAATAATATAAAAACTACACACACACACACACACACATGCACATATATATATAAATTTTATTTTTTCTCTCACTATTCTTCAGCCATCTTCAGACTCGTTTAATTCAGTTGATTTGCTGTAAAGATGGAAGTGACTGACAGAAATGAACAGATGTTGCTCTTTGATACTGAACTGTCTTAACACTCTCATACTTGTGTGTAGAACACATGACAGCAAAATAAAAAGTCAGATAGATCATTGTGCAACATTGTTGTATAATTTTATATTTTTAAAAAGACATTTTGAATATATCATCAATATAAAGTATTTTAACATTCAAAACTACACGTCACTTCTAGTGATTGTGCTGCTGATCCTGTAAGAGGGTTTGTGTGTGTGTGTGTATGTGTGTGTGTGAGTGTGTGTGTGAGTGTGTGTGTGAGAGTGTTCTGCTGTCAGCACACAAACACAATCAAGGTCCACCAGTTTGAGGCCGACAGCAGGTGTATGAACATCAGACACGCTCCGACAACCAAATATAGAGCAGAGTCTGTCCTCCAACACAACACAACACAACCCTCTCCAGACCCACGAGAGCATCAGAAAACAAAAACACTGAACTTTTATTTATTTTCATATATATATAATTATATTATTATATTATATTATTATTATTATTATTATATAATATATATAGTTTTTTATACATTTTATTTTTATATTATTTGTTTATATAATAAAATTACATATATATCATATTTATATAATTTCATAGTATTTTCATTTTTAAAATATATATATATATTTGCATACATTATATTACATTATTATATTAGATTGTTAATTATATTATTATTTTATTTTATATTATTTTATTATTTCTAAAAAAAAATTTTTCTTATATAATATTTTGCTATATTATTATTATTTTATTATGTACATATTAAATTTTTCTTATAAAAATAGATATAAGAAAAATAGGTACACAATAAAATAATAATATCATAATATAACAATAACCTAATTAAATTGTATAGATATATTATGATATTATTATTTATAAATATGCATATATGTATATTTTATTATGTATATAATTTACGATATAGCGGGTTCACGGGGACAAAGCGTCTCTCGGGTTTATTTCTGGGACAAAGAGGCCGTGACCTCGTCCTGACGTTCATCAATCCTCACGGAGGAACTCTCACCTGCGTCTGTCTGTCTGTCTGTCTGTCTGCGGACGTGTCTCAGATCATCTGACCCTCACCCTCGACACACCTGACAGGAAAACAGAGACAGCATCATGTGACTCGTGTGGTCGAACATTCTATTTGTGAATGACATGGTGCTTAAATAGAACAGCATTTATTTGAAATAGAATCTTTTGTAACATTACAAAAGCGAATAAAAGCTTTAGTTTCTCAACGCTGAACCTGCAGCTGCAAAGAATCAAGACTAGTGATTCACACCTGGATTCAGTCACAGTCCATCAGAAAACACAAGACTGTCACGCCAGCAAACTAACAACTCCATTACCACCGTTACGTCTCTAAACCTGATCAGAGACACACACACACACACCACCGCTCAACAGCATGCCATCAAATGGAAACAAAAATGAGTCCTTTTTGGATACTTTTATTCATCAAGGACGCACTGAAATGACCAAAAGTTACAAAAATGTTACAAAATGATTCCATTTCAAACAAATGCTGAACTTTCTATTCATCAAAGAATCCTAAAATGTATCAGTTTCCACACAAATACGAACTGTTTTTAACACTGATAATAATCATTAATGTTTCTAGAGCATCAAATGATTTCTGAAGGATCATGTGACACTGAAGACTGGAGAAATTCAGCTTTGATCAATGGATATAAATTATATTTCACTATAGATTCACATAGAAAACAGTTATTTTAAATTGTAAAAATATTTCACAATTTTTACTGAATTTTTGATCAAATAAATGCAGCAGCATATCAGAATGATCTCTGAAGGATCATGTGACTCTGAAGACTGGAGAAATTCAGCTTTGATCACTGGATATAAATTATATTTCACTATATATTCACATAGAAAACAGATGATTTACATTGGAATAATATTTTACTATTTTACTGTATTTTTGATCAAATAAATGCAGCTTTGATCACTGGATATAAATTATATTTTACTATATATTCACATAGAAAACAGATGATTTACATTGGAATAATATTTTACTATTTTACTGTATTTTTGATCAAATAAATTCAGCTTTGATCACTGGATATAAATTATATTTCACTATATATTCACATAGAAAACAGATGATTTACATTGGAATAATATTTTACTATTTTTACTGTATTTTTGATCAAATAAATGCAGCTTTGATCACTGGATATAAATTATATTTTACTATATACTCACATAGAAAACAGATGATTTACAGTGGAATAATATTTCACTATTTTTACTGTATTTTGGATCAAATAAATGCAGCTTTGATCACTGGATATAAATTATAATTCACTATATATTCACATAGAAAACAGATGATTTACATTGGAATAATATTTTACTATTTTACTGTATTTTTGATCAAATAAATGCAGCTTTGATCACTGGATATAAATTATATTTCACTATATACTCACATAGAAAACAGATGATTTACAGTGGAATAATATTTCACTATTTTTACTGTTTTTTTATCAAATAAATGCAGCTTTGGTGAGCAGAAGAGATGCTTTTTTAAATAAAAGCCTCATGAATGAATCAAATTTTCGAGTGCAACGCTTCATGCCGACTGTAAATGAAGTGTTTAATGATATTTAGCTGCTATAGAAACACGAGAATATGAACAGCATGTTTTTCTCTGTCATTTGCCCTTTTCCTCGTCGGCGTGTCAGATGAACTCTGATCGATCTCCTCATGTTTTCTCTTCTGCTAATGTATCTCCATAACCTCTCCGCAGTCAATAAACTCTGGAAATGCAATCCATCTCTGAAATATCACTCCATTCACTTACAGTAAAGCTGAATATTTGTGCCCACAGTGGAGCGAACACAAGACGGATGCTGAGCGCTGCGAGTTGGATGAATCTGTTTCAGTGTTTTGGCAAGCGATGACAAGCGGACGCAGGTCCAGCAACCACACGCCAGAAAACACACCGCTACGCCTTCAACACCACACCAACAACCTGCGGCTGACTCCTTCACTCCTTCTCACAAACTCCTTCTGTTTAATCACATCGAAAAAGAGGATAATTCATGAATAAAGTTCTATCAAATATTACTATTACTTATCATTAAAATTATATCTAATTTTGTATAATATTTACATAGTAAATAATTATTTATAATGATATATTAACTGTTGTAATTGATATATAAACCACTAAAATATTTAATTAGTATTTAATATTTTATTATTATAAATAATAAGATACAACCTTATATTACTAATAAATATTTAATATATAAACCATTTAATTATTATAATACACAAAGAGTTAATATATGAACTATTAATATATTATTACTATTATTATTATTACTACTACTATGATTATAATTATTTAATATATCAAGTATTATATATATAAATAATGTTTTAATTATTATTTTTATTGTTATTACACATATTTAATATATATATAGCATTTAATTATTATTAATATTGTAGATATTAAATCTTAAATAATTTTTGAATATATTAACTATTCGTATAATTTATTTTTGCTATAATTATTATAAGTCATTATTTAATATAGCATTTATTTTTAGTGTATTTAATATTCAAATAAATTATAATTATTATTACTATTATACATATTTAATTTATACATGTGTAAGTTAATATGTAAGTATTTAATTATTATAAATATAATATGAAGTTCTTTCTTCTGCAGAACACAAAAAAGTTATTATGAAAAATATAATTATATTATGGCCGTCAGTGCAGTCTAATGCTTCAGGATGAGTAAAAGATGACAGAAGGATGACTTTGTGGTGAACTATCCCTTTAACCCCATCACAAACGCTCTCTCTCTCACACACACACACACACACACACTCGTGACCCCGTGACCTGTTTCTCTGAGCACAGGCCGGATAAATTAGCAGCACCTGATCCGTAACTGTGTCCGTCACAGAATACTCTCATTCACGGCAGGTTCCTCATCACATGGTCATCATTAGGGTCAGTGGCGCACACACACACACACACACACACCTTGTCCCGATCACAGAAACATCCGGGTGTAATTTTCCACGCACTCACACACACAGTGAAGGTGTTTGTTCTAATGCAGCTGAAGAACATCCGTCACACACACACACTCACACACACACACTCACACACACTCACACACACACTCACACACACACGTTGTGTTTTCATGTTTTATGGGGTCATTCCATAGGCGTAATGGTTTTTATACTGTACAAACTGTATATTCTGCCCCCCCACCCCCCCCCCACCCCTAAACCTACCCATCACACAAAATGTTCTGCTATTTTACATTTTCAAAAAAGATAATTCTGTATGATTTATAAGCTTGTTTCCTCATGGGGACCAAAAAAATGTCCCCACAATGTCAAGATTTACTGGTATTACTGTACCTGTGGGGACATTTGTGTCCCCGTAACGTAGGGAATACCCACACACACTCTCTCACACACACACACACACACACACACACACGCTCACACACACACACTCACACACACACGCTCACACACACTCACACACACACGCTCACACACACACGCTCACACACACACACTCACACACACACACACACACACACACACAAACACTCACACACACACACTCACACACACACGCTCACACACACACACACACACGCTCACACACACACGCTCACACACACGCACACACACACACACACACGCTCACACACACACAAACACACACACACACACACATGCTCACACACACACACTCACACACACACACACACACACACACACTCTCACTGCTGTAGTTCTTGTACCCTCGTCTCCTCTCGAATCCCTTACTACATGTTCAGGACACAACAGAGCCACTGTCGACGTATCCCACAATGCAATCTGCTCCATTTGACCTTCCATTACCAGCATGACAGAAAACATTTAGTTAAATGAAATGCAAAAAACACACTTTAAACCAAGTCTTTTGTTTTATCGTCCTCCCGGCGCTGGTGCGAGTGAAAAATATCATTTCACTTTTCATATATCAAAATCTTTATCAACCAATGATGAAAAAAAAAATTTAGAAAATCAAATATCAATCAACTATATTGCAAATGCAAAATAACTCTCTGTTGGGGAGTTGATAACTGAAGGTCATGATATTTGTGAAAATATTAATGCATTCTGCTTGACATAAAAACTTTTTAAAAAGTCGTCAAAAAGCGCACAGTGAGATCATGACAAGAAGGTGCGTCACACTTTAACATCATTAAGTCATAAAATCGCGGCGCTGCAGTGAAACAGAGCAGGATCACAGCGGACAGGTGAGGAGCCGTCATCCCAGAACAACATCCCAGAATCCTCAGATGTCACACTCAAGAGCAGCAGGAGGTCAGCTTTGACTCGGCGTTTTAACGGCAGCGCCGCGAGCCCAGAAACACGCCATTACACAATCTAGAGAGATTAGAGCGACGCGAGGGAGAGTAGAGCCTCGTGACATCATCACCGCCCCGCTCCGCTCCGTCCGACGGGACACTGACCGGATTCTGTCATCATTTACATTTAGTTCATGTTGAACCACACGACTCTCTCTATATATATATATAGACTGAAATGTATATTTACTTATAATACTTACATATTTACATATTAATGTACAAATATACATGTAATAAATAATTAATATACATATACACTTGTATTTAGTAATAATTGTAATAATTATATTTATAACTAAAACATTTCATTTTTTTAAAGATATATAATATTAATATAGCATATTTAAAATTAAATATAATTTATTTAATTTATATAATATTTAATAAACATACATGATGTTTATTAAATTATACATATAATATCATATATTATATTACTTTATATATCTTCATTTATATATAAATAAATATATATATATAAATTTA
The DNA here is from genome assembly GCA_037194245.1 of Opsariichthys bidens. NCBI lineage: Eukaryota > Metazoa > Chordata > Actinopteri > Cypriniformes > Xenocyprididae > Opsariichthys > Opsariichthys bidens. Next base: position 1,010,614 of record CM074289.1, read on the forward strand.
TAAAATTAAGATATAAAATTATTTGTATATAAAAATGAAGATATATAGAGAAGATATATATATTTATATATATATATCACTGTTTTCTCATAAATATTACATATAATACATAAATTAACTAGACTAATAACTACTGATCTTAAAGGAATGAATCAATAATATATAGAATAAAATGGACAATGACACCATATTTTTGGGAGCCAAAATTATTTGCCAATTATTAATGTAAAGCTGCTTTATATATATATATATATTTAAGTATATATATATATATATATATATATATATATATATATATATATATATATATATATATATATCATTATATCATTACATAAAATTATTTTATAAGTGAATTAAATTTTATATAAAAAATTTATATATTTAAAAAATATATATATATATATATAAAATTTATATATTTAAAAAAAAACAAAAAAACATATATATATATATATCATTATATCATTACATAAAATTATTTTATAAGTGAATTAAATTTTATATAAAAAATTTATATATTTAAAAAAAATATATATATATATATAAAATTTATATATTTAAAA
>CM074289.1:1013679-1038679 GCA_037194245.1 Opsariichthys bidens
CAATATCTGGATTAAAACAGCCCAATTCACTGGATTAAAACAACCCAATTCACTGGGTTACAAAAACCCAATATCTGGATTAAAACAACCCAATTCACTGGGTTACAAAAACCCAATATCTGGGTTAAAACAACCCAATTCACTGGGTTTTTAAAACAACCCAATTCACTGGGTTACAAAACCCAATATCTGGGTTAAACAGCCAAATTCACTGGGTTAAAACATCCCAATTCACTGGGTTAAAAAAACCCAATATCTGGATTAAAACAGCCCAATTCACTGGATTAAAACAACCCAATTCACTGGGTTACAAAAACCCAATATCTGGATTAAAACAACCCAATTCACTGGGTTACAAAAACCCAATATCTGGGTTAAAACAACCCAATTCACTGGTTAAAACAACCCAATTCACTGGGTTACAAAAACCCAATATCTGGGTTAAAACAGCCAAATTCACTGGGTTAAAACATCCCAATTCACTGGGTTAAAAAAACCCAATATCTGGGTTAAAACAGCCCAATTCACTGGATTAAAACAACCCAATTCACTGGGTTACAAAAACCCAATATCTGGATTAAAACAACCCAATTCACTGGGTTACAAAAACCCAATATCTGGGTTAAAACAACCCAATTCACTGAGTTAAAACAACCCAATTCACTGGGTTACAAAAACCCAATATCTGGGTTAAAACAGCCAAATTCACTGGGTTAAAACATCCCAATTCACTGGTTACAAAACCCAATATCTGGGTTAAAACAGCCCAATTCACTGGGTTACAAAAACCCAATATCTGGGTTAAAACAGCCCAATTCTCTGGGTTAAAACAGCCCAATTCACTGGGTTACAAAAACCCAATATCTGGGTTAAAACAGCCCAATTCTCTGGGTTAAAACATCCCAATTCACTGGTTTACAAAAACCCAATATCTGGGTTAAAACAGCCCAATTCTCTGGGTTAAAACAGCCCAATTCTCTGGGTTAAAACATCCCAATTCACTGGTTTACAAAAACCCAATATCTGGGTTAAAACAGCCCAATTCACTGGGTTAAAACAGCCCAATTCACTGGGTTACAAAAACCCAATATCTGGGTTAAAACAGCCCAATTCTCTGGGTTTAAAACATCCCAATTCACTGGGTTACAAAAACCCAATATCTGGGTTAAAACAGCCCAATTCACTGGGTTAAAACATCCCAATTCACTGGGTTAAAACAGCCCAATTCACTGGGTTAAAACAACCCAATTCACTGGGTTACAAAAACCCAATATCTGGGTTAAAACAGCCCAATTCACTGGGTTAAAACATCCCAATTCACTGGGTTAAAACAGCCCAATTCACTGGGTTTAAAACATCCCAATTCACTGGGTTACAAAAACCCAATATCTGGGTTAAAACATCCCAATTCACTGGGTTAAAACAGCCCAATTCACTGGGTTAAAACAACCCAATTCACTGGGTTACAAAAACCCAATATCTGGATTAAAACAACCCAATTCACTGGGTTACAAAAACCCAATATCTGGGTTAAAACAACCCAATTCACTGGGTTAAAACAACCCAATTCACTGGGTTACAAAAACCCAATATCTGGGTTAAAACAGCCAAATTCACTGGGTTAAAACATCCCAATTCACTGGGTTACAAAACCCAATATCTGGGTTAAAACAGCCCAATTCACTGGATTAAAACAACCCAATTCACTGGGTTACAAAAACCCAATATCTGGATTAAAACAACCCAATTCACTGGGTTACAAAAACCCAATACCTGGGTTAAAACAACCCAATTCACTGGGTTAAAACAACCCAATTCACTGGGTTACAAAAACCCAATATCTGGGTTAAAACAGCCAAATTCACTGGGTTAAAACATCCCAATTCACTGGGTTACAAAACCCAATATCTGGGTTAAAACAGCCCAATTCACTGGGTTACAAAAACCCAATATCTGGGTTAAAACAGCCCAATTCTCTGGGTTAAAACAGCCCAATTCACTGGGTTACAAAAACCCAATATCTGGGTTAAAACAGCCCAATTCTCTGGGTTAAAACATCCCAATTCACTGGTTTACAAAAACCCAATATCTGGGTTAAAACAGCCCAATTCTCTGGGTTAAAACAGCCCAATTCTCTGGGTTAAAACATCCCAATTCACTGGTTTACAAAAACCCAATATCTGGGTTAAAACAGCCCAATTCACTGGGTTAAAACAGCCCAATTCACTGGGTTACAAAAACCCAATATCTGGGTTAAAACAGCCCAATTCACTGGGTTAAAACAACCCAATTCACTGGGTTACAAAAACCCAATATCTGGGTTAAAACAGCCCAATTCTCTGGGTTAAAACATCCCAATTCACTGGGTTACAAAAACCCAATATCTGGGTTAAAACAGCCCAATTCACTGGGTTAAAACATCCCAATTCACTGGGTTAAAACAGCCCAATTCACTGGGTTAAAACAACCCAATTCACTGGGTTACAAAAACCCAATATCTGGGTTAAAACAGCCCAATTCTCTGGGTTAAAACATCCCAATTCACTGGGTTAAAACAGCCCAATTCACTGGGTTACAAAAACCCAATATCTGGGTTAAAACAGCCCAATTCACTGGGTTAAAACATCCCAATTCACTGGGTTACAAAAACCCAATATCTGGGTTAAAACAGCCCAATTCTCTGGGTTAAAACAGCCCAATTCACTGGGTTACAAAAACCCAATATCTGGGTTAAAACAGCCCAATTCACTGGGTTAAAACAACCCAATTCACTGGGTTACAAAAACCCAATATCTGGGTTAAAACAGCCCAATTCTCTGGGTTAAAACATCCCAATTCACTGGGTTACAGAAACCCAATATCTGGGTTAAAACAGTCCAATTCACTGGGTTAAAACATCCCAATTCACTGGGTTAAAACAGCCCAATTCACTGGGTTAAAACAACCCAATTCACTGGGTTACAAAAACCCAATATCTGGGTTAAAACAGCCCAATTCACTGGGTTAAAACATCCAAATTCGCTAGGGTTACAAAAACCCAATATCTGGGTTAAAACATCCCAATTCACTGGGTTAAAACAACCCAATTCACTGGGTTAAAACAGCCCAATTCTCTGGGTTAAAACAACCCAATTCACTGGGTTACAAAAACCCAATATCTGGGTTAAAACAGCCCAATTCACTGGGTTAAAACATCCAAATTCGCTAGGGTTACAAAAACCCAATATCTGGGTTTTAAAACATCCCAATTCACTGGGTTAAAACAGCCCAATTCACTGGGTTAAAACAGCCCAATTCACTGGGTTAAAACAGCCCAATTCACTGGGTTAAAACAACCCAATTCACTGGGTTACAAAAACCCAATATCTAGGTTAAAACAGCCCAATTCACTGGGTTAAAACATCCCAATTCACTGGGTTACAAAAACCAATATCTGGGTTAAAACAGCCCAATTCACTGGGTTAAAACAGCCCAATTCACTGGGTTAAAAAGCCCAATTCACTGGGTTAAAACAGCCCAATTCTCTGGGTTAAAACATCCCAATTCACTGGGTTACAAAAACCAAATATCTAGGTTAAAACAGCCCAATTCACTGGGTTAAAACAACCCAATTCACTGGGTTACAAAAACCCAATATCTGGGTTAAAACAGCCCAATTCACTGGGTTACAAAAACCCAATATCTGGGTTAAAAACAGCCCAATTACCTGGGTTAAAAACATCCCAATTCACTGGGTTAAAACAACCCAATTCACTGGGTTACAAAAACCCAATATCTGGGTTAAAACAGCCCAATTCACTGGGTTACAAAAACCCAATATCTGGGTTAAAACAGCCCAATTCACTGGGTTAAAACATCCCAATTCACTGGGTTAAAACAGCCCAATTCACTGCGTTACAAAAACCCAATATCTGGGTTAAAACAGCCCAATTCTCTGGGTTAAAACATCCCAATTCACTGGGTTACAAAAACCCAATATCTGGGTTAAAACAGCCCAATTCACTGGGTTACAAAAACCCAATATCTTGGTTAAAACAGCCCAATTCTCTGGGTTAAAACATCCCAATTCACTGGGTTACAAAAACCCAATATCTGGATTAAAACAGCCCAATTCACTGGGTTACAAAAACCCAATATCTGGGTTAAAACAGCCCAATTCTCTGGGTTAAAACATCCCAATTCACTGGGTTACAAAAACCCAATTTCTGGGTTAAAACAGCCCAATTCACAGGGTTAAAACATCCCAATTCACTGGGTTACAAAAACCCAATATCTGGGTTAAAACAGCCCAATTCTCTGGGTTAAAACATCCCAATTCACTGGGTTACAAAAACCCAATTTCTGGGTTAAAACAGCCCAATTCACAGGGTTAAAACATCCCAATTCACTGGGTTACAAAAACCCAATATCTGGGTTAAAACAGCCCAATTCGCTGGGTTAAAACAGCCCAATTCACTGGGTTACAAAAACCCAATATCTGGGTTAAAACAGCCCAATTCACTGGGTTAAAACATCCCAATTCACTGGGTTACAAAAACCCAATATCTGGGTTAAAACAGCCCAATTCTCTGGGTTAAAACAGCCCAATTCACTGGGTTACAAAAACCCAATATCTGGGTTACAAAAACCCAATATCTGGGTTAAAACAGCCCAATTCACTGGGTTAAAACATCCCAATTCACTGGGTTACAAAGACCCAATATCTGGGTTAAAACAGCCCAATTCACTGGGTTAAAACAACCCAATTCACTGGGTTACAAAAACCCAATATCTGGGTTAAACAGCCCAATTCTCTGGGTTAAAACAGCCCAATTCACTGGGTTAAAACAGCCCAATTCGCTGTGATAAAACAACCCAATATCTGGGTTAAAACAGCCCAATTCACTGGGTTAAAACAACCCAATTCACTGGGTTAAAACAGCCCAATTCACTGGGTTAAAACAACCCAATTCACTGGGTTACAAAAACCCAATATCTGGGTTAAAACAGCCCAATTCGCTGGGTTAAAACAGCCCAATTCACTGGGTTACAAAAACCCAATATCTGGGTTAAAACAGCCCAATTCACTGGGTTAAAACATCCCAATTCACTGGGTTACAAAAACCCAATATCTGGGTTAAAACAGCCCAATTCTCTGGGTTAAAACAGCCCAATTCACTGGGTTACAAAAACCCAATATCTGGGTTAAAACAGCCCAATTCACTGGGTTAAAACATCCCAATTCACTGGGTTACAAAGACCCAATATCTGGGTTAAAACAGCCCAATTCACTGGGTTAAAACAACCCAATTCACTGGGTTACAAAAACCCAATATCTGGGTTAAACAGCCCAATTCTCTGGGTTAAAACAACCCAATTCACTGGGTTACAAAAACCCAATATCTGGGTTAAAACAGCCCAATTCACTGGGTTAAAACATCCCAATTCACTGGGTTACCAAAACCCAATATCTGGGTTAAAACAGCCCAATTCTCTGGGTTAAAACAGCCCAATTCACTGGGTTACAAAAACCCAATATCTGGGTTACAAAAACCCAATATCTGGGTTTAAAACAGCCCAATTCACTGGGTTAAAACATCCCAATTCACTGGGTTACAAAGACCCAATATCTGGGTTAAAACAGCCCAATTCACTGGGTTAAAACAACCCAATTCACTGGGTTACAAAAACCCAATATCTGGGTTAAACAGCCCAATTCTCTGGGTTAAAACAGCCCAATTCACTGGGTTAAAACAGCCCAATTCACTGGGTTAAAACAGCCCAATTCTCTGGGTTAAAACAGCCCAATTCACTGGGTTAAAACAGCCCAATTCACTGGGTTAAAACATCCCAATTCACTGGGTTACAAAGACCCAATATCTGGGTTAAAACAGCCCAATTCACTGGGTTAAAACAACCCAATTCACTGGGTTACAAAAACCCAATATCTGGGTTTTTAAAAAACAGCCCAATTCTCTGGGTTAAAACAGCCCAATTCACTGGGTTAAAACAGCCCAATTCGCTGTGATAAAACAACCCAATATCTGGGTTAAAACAGCCCAATTCACTGGGTTAAAACAACCCAATTCACTGGGTTAAAACAGCCCAATTCACTGGGTTAAAACAACCCAATTCACTGGGTTACAAAAACCCAATATCTGGGTTAAAACAGCCCAATTCGCTGGGTTAAAACAGCCCAATTCACTGGGTTACAAAAACCCAATATCTGGGTTAAAACAGCCCAATTCACTGGGTTAAAACATCCCAATTCACTGGGTTACAAAAACCCAATATCTGGGTTAAAACAGCCCAATTCTCTGGGTTAAAACAGCCCAATTCACTGGGTTACAAAAACCCAATATCTGGGTTAAAACAGCCCAATTCACTGGGTTAAAACATCCCAATTCACTGGGTTACAAAGACCCAATATCTGGGTTAAAACAGCCCAATTCACTGGGTTAAAACAACCCAATTCACTGGGTTACAAAAACCCAATATCTGGGTTAAACAGCCCAATTCTCTGGGTTAAAACAACCCAATTCACTGGGTTACAAAAACCCAATATCTGGGTTAAAACAGCCCAATTCACTGGGTTAAAACATCCCAATTCACTGGGTTACCAAAACCCAATATCTGGGTTAAAACAGCCCAATTCTCTGGGTTAAAACAGCCCAATTCACTGGGTTACAAAAACCCAATATCTGGGTTACAAAAACCCAATATCTGGGTTAAAACAGCCCAATTCACTGGGTTAAAACATCCCAATTCACTGGGTTACAAAGACCCAATATCTGGGTTAAAACAGCCCAATTCACTGGGTTAAAACAACCCAATTCACTGGGTTACAAAAACCCAATATCTGGGTTAAACAGCCCAATTCTCTGGGTTAAAACAGCCCAATTCACTGGGTTAAAACAGCCCAATTCGCTGTGATAAAACAACCCAATATCTGGGTTAAAACAGCCCAATTCACTGGGTTAAAACAACCCAATTCACTGGGTTAAAACAGCCCAATTCACTGGGTTACAAAAACCCAATATCTGGGTTAAAATAACCCAATTCGCTGGGTTAAAACAACCCAATTCGCTGGGTTAAAACAACCCAATTCGCTGGGTTAAAACAACCCAATATCTGGGTTAAAACAACCCAATTCACTGGGTTAAAACAACTCAGTTCACTGAAATATTCGATTCTCAATTTTGATTTCAAGGTGATTTTAAGTGTCTTCTAAAGCAAGGAACCAAAGCGCTTTGATCACAGACCCAGTTCTATCAAAGCTCGTGGGGGTTCAGCACAAACCTCACTCATTCAGCTCACACTCTATATCCCGTGTCTTGAATGCCCAGGTGCTGAAAGTCCCGCACCGCTCCACAATAGCGGTGACACATCGCAGCGCTTTACCTGTAACAGGATCCTCCGGATGAATAGCAGGAGATGCTTTCAGACAAAAAAAAACCTTCAGCTAAACCAGTGCGATGACACCGACACACAACACATCACACGCACTCAAAAGAGCACGTCACACACAGTACTGGGACCTGCACACTAACCCTAAAGATCCTGTGTGTCAGAAAACCAGCTGTGAGCTGCTGTACAAACACTGACCTGAAGGAGCTTCATGTGAACCTGAAACATCTGTGCTGCTGTATGTGTATATATATATATAAGTATAAATATTTTATTTAAAAAAAATAATATATATATTTTTAAATATATGCATGCATGTCTGCATATATTATAAGTATATTATGCATATTGCATACATATTATATGTATGCAAACATTTTAAGTATATTATTTATATATTATATTTATTATTTATATATTATATAAATTATAAGTATTTATTAAATTATATTTTGCTTCATTTTAAAATAAAATATAAATTTATAATATTTATATATATATATATATATATATATATATATATATATATATATATTTGTGTGTTTTAATTTATACATATATAAACGATACATAATATTAAACATACAACATTTAACATAGTATTTATTGTTCTACCATACTTTACTGATTTAAAAATACTTTAAATTCTATTATTAAATCATTGTACAGTGATTTCTAAAAATGAACTCCAGAACTACATACTGATAAATAAACGCTGTGTTTTTTCTGCGTACCTGCACGGGTCTGAGGAAACTCGTCTCGGCTCACCGTCTACACACGAGCCGTCACATAAACACAGTTTCTGAGCGTTACTCTGCGGCTCACGTTACCCCGCGCCTCCATCCCGACACCCGTTTGAGGCCTGCGGCTGCGGGTGCCGTTAGGACGGGACGGGCGCCGCATTCCAGAGCCGCCTCATGCAAAACACAACAACAACTCACTCCCGTCAGACTCAGAGAGCGCTTCCTGCGACGGCCGTTTGACGTGGACCCGATCTGCCACCCGATACGCCACGCTTCAGCAGAGAAAGGAGATTAGCACGCTATCGTGTACGATCGTGTACAGTCGTTGTAATTGTTTTGGTACTGTGATATAACAGGCTTTTGTGCACTCAGGTGCGCTGCGGCTCAGGTGTGTGTGGAAACACGATCCACACAGAGAGAGAGAGAGAGAGAGAGAGAGAGAGCGAGGGCAGGGCTCAAACTGCAGACATGCTGATTCTCTGGAGATCAGGGAGGATTACTGCCAAATCCCTTCATTCATGCGCTATCAGCGGACAGAGGTGTTGCCACTGACTGACAGCTACAGGAGAAATTATTACCATTAAATATTATATTATGTTATATTCATATAAAAATATATCTTTATCACAAAGCATGGTATTATAGTGTTTATTGTTCTGCAGTTTTTTTATCAAATATTGTTATGGCTGAAAGCTAGCTACAGGAGAAATTATTTTATAAATATTAAATATTTTGTTTATAATAAATAAATAAATAAATAAATAGATTATATTATATTATATTAACATATAAATTATATTTTTTACTACAGAAAACAAAGCATAGTATGGTAGTGTGCCATACCTTTTTTAATATTAAATAAAATTAAATATTTTTTAACAAAAAATGAATTAATATTAATAGTAAATAAGTATATTTACATATGTATATAAATATTTATTTTTTTTAATTTTATAAATATATAAAATATATATATATATATATATAAACCCCCCCCCAAAAAGTAAATATATAATATATAAAAAACTAATATTCATATTTCAAACATTTATTCATAAAGATATTCAAACTGCACGTAATAAGAGCACAGCTGTGATTATTTGAGGAAGACATCATGACATGATGAAGCCCAATCACGACAACAATTAACTATTTCCTAAATTGAAAATTACAATCTGGATGGTCTCAAAGCAGGGTGATTTTCCACAGAGCCGTCACACCTCAGAGATCTGAGCGGGCGCAAATATTATTCTTATGCCAAAGGGAATCCATCAGGATCAAAGAACAGAGAGGAACTCAATCCTGAGAAAGAGGCGAAGCCGCTGAACCCTGAACGGCCCGACACATATCAGGACTACAGCGTCTGGACACCTGACTAACCAGAACCAGCCCAACACCCGTCCCACAGCGCGAGACACCCTCACATACAACATCACCTCAGAGACTCAGAGACACAGAGACACGGAGACTCAGACACAGAGACAGAGACTCAGAGACACAGAGACTCAGAGACAAAAGGACTCAGAGACTCAGAGACACAGAGACTCAGAGACAGAGAGACAGAGATTCAGAGACAGAGAGACAGAGAGACAGAGAGACAGAGACTCAGAGACACAGAAACACAGAGACACGGAGACTCAGACACAGAGACTGAGAGACACAGAGACTCAGAGACAGAGGGACTCAGAGACTCAGAGACACAGAGACTCAGAGACAGAGAGACAGGGACTCAGAGACTCAGAGACAGAGAGACAGAGACTCAGAGACACAGAGACACAGGGACTCAGAGACTCAGAGACACAGAGACACAGAGACACAGATACACAGGAACTCAGAGAGAGAGAGACAGAGACACAGAGACACAGAGACTCAGAGACAGAGAGACAGAGACACAGAGACACAGAGACACAGAAACACAGAGACACAGAAACACAGAGACACAGAAACACAGAGACACGGAGACTCAGACACAGAGACTCAGAGACACAGAGACTCAGAGACAGAGGGACTCAGAGACAGAGGGACTCAGAGACTCAGAGACACAGAGACTCAGAGACAGAGAGACAGGGACTCAGAGACTCAGAGACAGAGAGACAGAGACTCAGAGACACAGAAACACAGAGACACAGAGACTCAGACACAGAGACACAGGGACTCAGAGACTCAGAGACACAGAGACACAGATACACAGGGACTCAGAGACAGAGAGACAGAGACACAGAGACACAGGGACTCAGAGACTCAGAGACACAGAGATTCAGAGACACAGGGACACGGAGACTCAGAGACTCAGAGACACAGAGACTCAGACACAGAGACACAGGGACACAGAGACTCAGAGACACAGAAACACAGAGACTCAGAGACACAGAGACTCAGACACAGAGACACAGGGACTCAGAGACACAGAGACACAGAGACTCAGAGACACAGAGACTCAGACACAGAGACACAGGGACTCAGAGACTCAGAGACACAGAGACACAGAGACTCAGAGACACAGAGACTCAGACACAGAGACACAGGGACTCAGAGACACAGAGACACAGATACACAGGGACTCAGAGACAGAGAGACAGAGACTCAGAGACACAGAGACACAGAAACACAGAGACTCAGACACAGAGACACAGGGACTCAGAGACTCAGAGACACAGAGACACAGAGACTCAGACACAGAGACACAGGGACTCAGAGACTCAGAGACACAGAGACACAGAGATTCAGAGACACAGAGACATAGAGACACAGAGATTCAGAGACACGGACTCAGAGACTCAGAGACACAGAAACACAGAGACACAGAGATTCAGAGACACAGGGACTCAGAGACACAGAGACACAGAGACTCAGAGACTCAGAGACACAGAGACACAGAGACTCAGACACAGAGACACAGGGACTCAGAGACTCAGAGACACAGAGATTCAGAGACACAGAGACATAGAGACACAGAGATTCAGAGACACAGGGACTCAGAGACACAGAGACTCAGACACAGAGACACAGGGACTCAGAGACACAGAGATTCAGAGACACAGGGACTCAGAGACACAGAGACACAGACACAGAGACAGAGATTCAGAGACACAGAGACACAGAGACTCAGACCTGCTGAAAACCAGCTCAACTGACCACTGTGACGACCAGTTTGGGTGGAAAATTACTAAAGCACAATTACTAAATGAATCTGATTCATCTCACTGAATCGGTTCGTTCAGAGAGTTTGTTTTAGTGAATCGATTCACTGAGATTAACATCAATGAAAAAATATGCACTTGAATTGCATGTAAAATTTCCATTTGTTTGGATTATAGAGGTTTAACACAAATTAATAAACTGATGCATATTTGTCAGTATAGTCTATTTGAATAAATGCTTGAAAAACATGACTATTTAAATGAAGTAAAATAAAATAAAATAGATGATTTTTAAACGTAATTTAAAAAAAAAAATCTTAATATTTAATAGAAATATTAAAGATTAAAATAAAATAAAGATTAAAGAACAAAATCAAGCAAAAATTTTAAAAATATAAATTAAATAAATATCAAAGAATAAAACAAAATAAAGAGTAAAAATAAAGCAAAGATTAAATAATAAAGTGAAATAAATGTTAAAGAATAAAATACAATAAATATTCCATAAAAATAAAATAAATATTAAAAAATAAAATAAAGCAAAAAATTAAATAATAAAATAAAATAAAGATGAAAGAGCAACATAAAGCAAAATATTAAAATATTATAATATATAAAATATTAATAATAATAAAATAAACATTATAAATATGTAATAATAATAATATTAAAATACATAAGCAATAAATATTAAATATTAAAAGTACATTTAAAATATCAAAGAATAAATTAAAAGATATAAAAAAATATATATAATAATAATAATAATAATAAAATATCTACTACTGCCCTGTTGCTCCCTTGATTACACACAATGAACAATAATATTAACCGGTCAAACAGACTCTGAGCAGAAGCTCAGTGTGTTTCTGACGACTGTGGCGGTTCAACACCTTCTACAGGATTCGGCTGCAGTTTAATCAGAGAGAAGAGACAACAATCAAGATGAAGTCATGCTGTTTCCACGGTGATGAACACACACACACACACACACAGTAAACACCCTGTTTACTGAAATCCACAAACATCTGCTGAAGCAGCGCTCGTCACATCAAACACAAAACGACCGCAACAAAGTTTCTCAACAACAAAAGCGTGACATCATGGGCTACCGCTGCACGCCGAAAACCAGCGTTCACCAATTACCAGGGTTACTCGTGTTTACAACGCAACAGCTGCTTATGATCACGATCACGCTGCTCCGATAAAACACAGAGACGAGCGGCCAAAATCAGCAGCGGCTCTCTCGTGACCTTCGAGCTGGCCGCTGGACGAGCTCCGTCAGACGTTCTGATGGACCTGTGAACCAGAGCAGAACTGGGGCCGCACGACATGAGGAAAATTTTTTAATTGTGATTGAGATTTAAAACATCATTAAAACGAAATCTACAGGTTTTCTCGGCTTGTTCGTAGGGCTGCAGAATTTGGCCAAAGATTATGTGAATATGACTATAATATTTTATGAAATATAGGAATATTACTTATTTTGTTTAATATTTATTATTAATAATAATAATAATCATAATCATCATCAGGCAATTATTATTATTATTATTATTGTTGTTATTAAAGTATTAAAAAATATATATATTTCTGTAATATTTATATAAAATAAAAACAAAATGTTTAATCATAATAATAACTATTATTATTGTTTTTATTATTAAATAAAGAATTAATATAAAAATCTTCCTATTGTAATTTTTCACTGTCAATATTTAATCAAATAAAAGCTTCAAGTATTTAATATAAGAAATAATCCCACTGTAATATTTTACTGTAAAATAATTAGATAATAATTATAATTATTCATTATTTTATTATTATTATTAAATGAAATAAACAAAATAATAAATATTCATATTATAATATTTCAATGTAAAATAACAAGCATTTAAAAATAACAATAATAATTATCATTATTATTAAATAAATATATTAAACAAAGCAAGAACTATTCCTATCATATTTCACTGAAAAATAAAACATTCCCTCATCATTTGTTATAAAATCATTTATTAATAATAATAATAATAATAATAATAATAATAATAATAATAAATGATTATTATTAGTATGATTATGATTATTATTATTATTGTTGTTGTTGTTAAATAAAACAATTCAAATAACAAATATTATAAATTAGGGTTGTTTAATGATTAATCGTGATTAATCGCATCCAAAATGTAAACTTGCTTTTAAATACTATGTATATATTTAAGAAATATTTACATGTATATATTTATATACAAATTAAATTATTATTGATTTTACATTTTTCATAAATATATGCATGTATAACTACATACACACAGTACACACAACTTTTATTCTGGATGCAAATAATCGCCCTATAAGAAATATTTAACGGTCAAACTATATATGTATTCGTTTTCAAACGTCAAGCTTTTATTTTGCCGTGAAAGCTCTTAAAATTTCTCTTTTGTTGACAACAGCCGCTTTACGAGCGCTCGTCAGACGGCCGACACATGTTCCGCATATATTTATTTAATTAAATCAGTCTTTGGGATTTGATCATCTCGGTTTCACTTTGATTAATCGTGCAGCTCAAACCAGAACCAAACAAACCCGACCTCAGCTGAACTGCATACATTCACCCCACAACCATAAATCTACATGCAAAACTGTGTAAAAAGGCATTATGGGACATGAACGGCCTACAAACACGATCAAAAACACCACGGTTTGGCTAGTAATAATGTCATGGATACTTAAAAAAAACAGCTGCTCCACTTCACCACCCTGAACTTGTCATCCTCAGTTCAATCATTTTAAAAATTCATTTTCCACTGTTAATTAGCAGCGCAGACATAAACCTGCAGCTCTGCTGAGATTTCAGACGCGTGCAGGAGGGAAAAACACTCTCTCTTTATGAGGTTTCTGCTCTGGCACCTCCAGTAGCTGCTCGCACAGACTTTCCAGCTTTCTTTGTTTATCCTGTAACTCTCTCCCCAGACCGTTTTTCATTGATTTACCATGACACAATGTTCATTAGGGTTTCTGCACAGGCCTCTCGTTCAGCCTCCGGGCTTGTTCCACAGACGCTATCTGAGAACGATTTCGCCGCGTAACCTTCGCCCCTCTCGATGAGGGTTACGCACACGACACCGAAGCTCTTCAGCGACGGCGGTTCAAAGACTCTCCGCATCCTTCACGGGTCGAGTGTCGTCTCTGGATGGGCAGAGGCCAACTGCACGGTCAGTAAAACAAAATGAGACCAGAAGACACTTCAGATGACCTTAACACAGCTGCATTGTGGGTAGACGACAATTATGAGCTGAATGCATCGGCGACGGACATCAGATACCCGGAGAATGTCAAGTAAAACATATTTTTATCTAACAAATCGCCTCTCTGCCGGCATACTGCACTCTCAACCACATCACATCGATCGCAGCCAATCAGAAGAGAGTGTGGGCGGAGTCTCACTGCAAGCGCACTGCACTCCAAACCACATCACATCGATCGCAGCCAATCAGAAGAGAGTGTGGGCGGAGTCTCACTGCAAGCGCACTGCACTCGAAACCACATCACATTAATCGCAGCCAATCAGAAGAGAGTGTGAGCGGAGTCTCACTGCAAGCGCACTGCACTCAAAACCAAATCAATCACAGCCAATCAGAAGAGCGTGTGGGTGGAGTCTCACTGCAAGCGCACTGCACTCGAAACCAAATCAATCACAGCCAATCATAAGAGAGTGTGGGCGGAGTCTCAGTAAGAGCATTGCACTCGCAACCAAATCTCTACAAGCACACTGCACTCGAAACCAAGTCAATAACAGCCCATCAAAATAGCGTGTGGGCGGAGTCTCACTGCAAGCGCACTGCACTCGAAACCAAATCAATCACAGCCAATCAGAAGAGCGTGTGGGCGGAGTCTCACTGCAAGCACACTGCACTCGAAACCAAATCAATCACAGCCAATCAAAAATAGCGTGTGGGCGGAGTCTCACTGCAAGCACACTGCACTCGAAACCAAATCAATCACAGCCAATCAGAAGAGCGTGTGGGCGGAGTCTCACTGCAAGCACACTGCACTCGAAACCAAATCAATAACAGCCCATCAAAATAGCGTGTGGGCGGAGTCTCACTGCAAGCGCACTGCACTCGAAACCAAATCAATCACAGCCAATCAGAAGAGCGTGTGGGCGGAGTCTCACTGCAAGCGCACTGCACTCGAAACCAAATCAATCGCAGCCAATCAAAATAGCGTGTGGGCGGAGTCTCACTGCAAGCACACTGCACTCGAAACCAAATCAATCACAGCCAATCAGAAGAGCGTGTGGGCGGAGTCTCACTGCAAGCGCACTGCACTCGAAACCAAATCAATCACAGCCAATCAGAAGAGTGTGTGGGCGGAGTCTCACTGCAAGCACACTGCACTCGAAACCAAGTCAATAACAGCCCATCAAAATAGCGTGTGGGCGGAGTCTCACTGCAAGCGCACTCCACTCGAAACCAAATCAATCACAGCCAGTCAGAAGAGCGTGTGGGTGGAGTCTCACTGCAAGCACACTGCACTCGAAACCAAATCAATCACAGCCAATCAAAAATAGCGTGTGGGCGGAGTCTCACTGCAAGCACACTGCACTCGAAACCAAATCAATCACAGCCAATCAGAAGAGCGTGTGGGTGGAGTCTCACTGCAAGCGCACTGCACTCGAAACCAAATCAATCACAGCCAATCAGAAGAGCGTGTGGGCGGAGTCTCACTGCAAGCACACTGCACTCGAAACCAAATCAATAACAGCCCATCAAAATAGCGTGTGGGCGGAGTCTCACTGCAAGCGCACTGCACTCGAAACCAAATCAATCACAGCCAATCAGAAGAGCGTGTGGGCGGAGTCTCACGGCAAACGCACTGCACTCGAAACCAAATCAATAACAGCCCATCAAAATAGCGTGTGGGCGGAGTCTCACTGCAAGCGCACTGCACTCGAAACCAAATCAATCACAGCCAATCAGAAGAGCGTGTGGGCGGAGTCTCACGGCAAACGCACTGCACTCGAAACCAAATCAATCACAGCCAATCAGAAGAGCGTGTGGGCGGAGTCTCAATGCAAGCGCACTGCACTCGAAACCAAATCAATAACAGCCAATCAGAAGAGCGTGTGGGCGGAGTCTCAGTAAGAGCACTGCACTCAAAGCCAAATCAATCACAGCCAATCAGAAGAGCGTGTGGGCGGAGTCTCAGTAAGAGCATTGCACTCGCAACCAAATCGATCAAAAAAAATCTCAGCCAATCAGAAGAGAGTGTGGGCGGAGTCTCAGTAAGAGCATTACACTCGCAACCAAATCAATCAAAAATCACAGCCAATTAGAAGAATGTGTGGGCGGAGTCTCTCTGCACTCGAAACCAAATCAATCACAGCCAATCAAAAATAGCGTGTGGGCGGAGTCTCACTGCAAGCACACTGCACTCGAAACCAAATCAATCACAGCCAATCAGAAGAGCGTGTGGGTGGAGTCTCACTGCAAGCGCACTGCACTCGAAACCAAATCAATCACAGCCAATCAGAAGAGCGTGTGGGCGGAGTCTCACTGCAAGCACACTGCACTCGAAACCAAATCAATAACAGCCCATCAAAATAGCGTGTGGGCGGAGTCTCACTGCAAGCGCACTGCACTCGAAACCAAATCAATCACAGCCAATCAGAAGAGCGTGTGGGCGGAGTCTCACGGCAAACGCACTGCACTCGAAACCAAATCACTAACAGCCCATCAAAATAGCGTGTGGGCGGAGTCTCACTGCAAGCGCACTGCACTCGAAACCAAATCAATCACAGCCAATCAGAAGAGCGTGTGGGCGGAGTCTCACGGCAAACGCACTGCACTCGAAACCAAATCAATCACAGCCAATCAGAAGAGCGTGTGGGCGGAGTCTCAATGCAAGCGCACTGCACTCGAAACCAAATCAATAACAGCCAATCAGAAGAGCGTGTGGGCGGAGTCTCAGTAAGAGCACTGCACTCAAAGCCAAATCAATCACAGCCAATCAGAAGAGCGTGTGGGCGGAGTCTCAGTAAGAGCATTGCACTCGCAACCAAATCGATCAAAAAAAATCTCAGCCAATCAGAAGAGAGTGTGGGCGGAGTCTCAGTAAGAGCATTACACTCGCAACCAAATCAATCAAAAATCACAGCCAATTAGAAGAATGTGTGGGCGGAGTCTCTCTGCACTCGCAACCAAATGGATGAGTACATTATTAAATGTATAAGTATTACACACTTGTTTGATCACAGTTTGAATGTTTTGTATCCTTTAATTTATTTTCAAGACAATGTCTTTCAGTATTGATATAAATGATATTCAAACTCACGTTAGACACTTTTAACATTAAACAAAGCACATAATCAGAACCTGAAATTACCATTTTCGTCGCTTGCATGTTGTTGCTCAAGCCGCGACATTTCTAAAACAGAATCTCTCGCCGCGTAACGACCTCCAGCGCCAGAAGCATCTCCGAACCCGTGCCTAGAATAACGGCGCACCTGAACAGGAGGCGGCGGCTTGTAAATGACTGACAGGCTAAATTTGATTGATGAGCACACTTCTTCTTTACCAGCCGTCATTATTCGTCTTATTATGATTTCCCTGGTGCAGCTGTGTCGGACGCGGGCGTGGGCAGCGAGCGCAGAGGGATTTTCCATGCTGTAAGTTGTCCAGGTATGTGTAATTAAATCCCTTCACTTGTTTTGAAAGCTCTTGGAGTTTCATGCGTTTTCACATTTGAGGCTTTCAACCAACTTCTGTGAATGTCTGCTGGACTGAAGCAACTCGAGCCGAATGTGATTCTGTAAACGGGTAGTTGACATAAAACTACAGAGCAGAGTTGACATTGAGTTGAATTATAACTGTGTATTTTGCAATATATATATATATATATATATATATATATATTTATATATATGTTCTGTATATATGTGTGCATGTACACTGTACATATGTAGGTATATACATATGATATATATACACATACACACACACACACACACACATTATATATATATATATATATATATATATATATATATATATATATATACATATATAAATACACACATTATATATATATACACACATTATAAATATATATATACACACATTTTTATATATATTCTGTATATATATGTGCATGCATACTGTACATATGTAGGTATATACATATGATATATATACATATACACATATATATACACACACACATTATATATATATATATATATATATATATATATATATACACACACACACATTATATATATATATATATACACACACACATTATATATATACACACACACTATATATATATACACACACATTATATATATATATTCTGTATATACATATATATTCTGTATATATATGTGCATGCATACTGTACATATGTAGGTATATACATATGATATATATATATATACATATACACATATATATATATATATACACACACACATTATATATATATATATATACACACACACATTATATATATATACACATCATATATATCTATATTCTGTATATATATGTGCATGTATACTGTACATATGTAGGTATATACATATGATATATATACATATACACACACATTATATATATACATATACACACACATTATATATATATATACACACACACACATTACATATATACACACATTATATAAATATATATATACACATCATATATATATATATTCTGTATATATATGTGCATGTATACTGTACATATGCAGGTATATACATATGATATACACACACACACACACACACATATTTACATATATATATATATATATATATATTTTTTTTTTTGGCGTGTATATACATGTATGTGTGTGTATGTATATACATATATATTTATATATATATATATATATATATATATATCTAGCAAATTACATATTACATTGTTTTATATATTTAATGCTTTAATTAAATTAAAATTATTATTATATTACATTTTGTTACGTAAAATAACCATTAAATTAAAACGGCATCACGTAGACTTCAGATATTCTCAATTAAATAAACAGCTAAACATAGTTTATCAAGTGCTTTTTGAAAAGTGGTTTTCACTATTTCATTATAAAGGAACCTGTTAATATTGTGTCTCGTGTAGTGCTCGCCACCTCTTTTCCACCATTTCAAACTTCTGGTTCATTTTAAACGGCTCTGCTCCGTGTCCGCTGGAGAGGAAAGTCTTTCACTGCAAGCAGAAATGCCGTTTGTATCTGAATTATAACGTGCCACACAGCAGAACTCCACAGAAGTCCATCACATCGGCTACACAAACACCGCGTTCATGATGAAACGGCGCTGTGGGTTTACTGCATATAAACACAGACCGCCGCTGGGTTTTTTTTGGAGGTACAGATGGAGGTGAAAGGGTGGAGGGACGCAGTTCACTTCAGGAAACCAATAAAACCGCAAAAACGCGGGACCCCTGGAACAAAATCCGGCTGCGAGACCCACGGCGAGTTTATCCTCCAATTTCCTGCAGCCTAAACTCCAGCGCTCAACGACAAAACTCTCATTAATCGAAGCTGATCTTTAAGAAACACCGTTAGGATCAGCGGTGCAGGTGGAAGCTGGGGAAAAACAGCTGTTCATACAAGCCGAGCAGATCCGAAGCCACTTTGAAGCGAGGGAATTTCTCCCACATTATTACACAGTCTTACTCCATATCCGTCCTCCCAACGCTCATCCGCAGCAGATTTTCTTCTCCCTCAGCTCCGGACGCCCAAACCACCAGCTCCAATTTGTTTTGCGAGCGCAGGAGGTTTTAGGGCTGACAGAAGCGGTTGGAGACGATTTTGCTTGGACGGCAGCGCCGTCTGTGAGGAAACGTGAGGCCGCGAGCGGCAGGTTATGACAGCGAGGAGCCAAACCTCACCCAGACTTCACACTAACACACATCCATCACGGCACGGACGAGGAGAAAAAACACAAAAAGTGCTGTTATCAAAGATAACTTCCTGCTGCAGCGCTCGCTGTTCTTTTGAAACGCGCGAGTCTTTCAAAAAATGTTTGTATTGGTGGGTAAAATCACTTGCAGACCACCCGACAGAGACGATACTCCATATCTGTCTGTTCAAAGTGGAGCCGATCAGACTGGCTGGCTTTATGTGAAATGTATTAAAGTTGAATGTTGTGCTATATCCGAGTGAAACACTTCTCAAACAAGAATCGATCCTTCGCAAACGGTTTGATTGACAGGCGATCCGACCAATCGTAACCCCGAATCCGTCATTTTGTGGGTCAAAGCGGTCAGGGGAGTCAGTAGATGAACGTTGGTGAACTTGAATCACGTCTTGAAACAACATTCCTTCTGATGTTCATTCATGTTTATTTGATGCTGTAAATGAACTAGAGATGATCGAGGAGCGACACATTAAACACACACTAGACGCTATTTATGGATTAAACTGCTTTGCAAAAATACTATATTTTAAATATGAACCTGTTTCATACGTTGTCCGTGTCCTCTTTTCTCCTCGATGTATTTTTCACTGCGTGAGAACATGATGTGTGGCGAGAGAGCGGACATAGCAACCGCAACTAAAGGGGGCGGGGCTTTGCGAAGGGTTAATTGATTGGATGGTTGTGCTTTGCTATTGGTGGATCGCATGTGAGTGTGTTTTGTGCGCGTCCCTTTAAATGCAAATGAGCTGCTGCTCCAGAAGAGGGCGGAGCTTCAACGGCTCAACAACAACAAAGCTGGAGAATCTCACGCAGACAAAATGAGGAAAGTGTTCAAACGGATGGAGAGACTCAGGAAGACGTTTCTGAACGGTTCGTGGATCAATTGATGTTGATCGACTCGTCACTAGCGTGTGTCGTCACGTTCGTCTTTTGTCCTCGATTTGTGGCGTAAAATGACGGCGTCGACAACACTCGACTACAACAACTCTAAAGCAGCCCGACATGACCCCGCCCCCTTTGGTGAGAGTTCTGGGGGCGCGGTTTATGTAAATTTAGGGTTAGTGATGTCACTGACCCAAGAAGCTCTTTGTAGTCGTTTGTTGTGATTTCTGCAAAAGAAAATCTCTCTTTTCATTGAACTTTGAGCGTAACTTTTCAGACGTTGTTTCTGCTCAAAACGGCAACATTACACACTAACTCAAGTTACAAAAGTGGCATCATAATCAACCACCCCTTTAAAGCTACAAAAGTATTCCTTTAAGAGCAATGAGTGATTTTATCTTTCGTTGTTTAACAATAATAACAGCAGCAGGTTTATTAGGCTGCTGTCACTTTAAGAGTAAACGCACAGGTCCAATATACTGATGCACATGCATTTTCTTCCTCAACTGTTTACATTCAAGTTGTAAATGACTGTGTTTATGAGGACACTCTCCAAAACGGCATGTCTATATGTTTGTATGTAAGCTATCTGACCGTTTAGGCACGAATCTGAAGCCCACAGTTTAATTTGCTTTTGAGCAGTCCAGCACTGACTGACACAACAATACGAAGCCCTTTGGGATCGGCTATACTGCATTCATGCTCATTTCACCTTTTAAATAAACTTTGAGGGACCCTTTCAAATAAATATCTCAACACAACGTGATATTGTGAGAGCCCTGTGAATCTGCAGAGGCGGGTTGAGGTCATCTGTCTGTTTATACCGCTGTGACACTGTCTTCCAGGAAAATAATCAGCAATTACAGCTCCGTTATAAATATCTGTGGGGCTTCGAACCCTCCTCACCAGAGAGACGAAACACAATACAGAGCCCTTAAAGAGACAGTTCACCCAGAATCAAAACTCATCATCATTTATCTGCGTTTCTAAACCCATTCTACTGACGCTCTTCACAATAATAACATTATTATTATTATTATTATTATCATTTAATAATACAAATAATAAATAAATCACAAAAAATCTAGATAAATGATGAATCAACTGCACTAATCATAATACAAAAAATAATATATGTAATAATAATAATAATTATTATTATTATTATTAATAATAATAATAATAATTATTATTATTATTAATTATTATGATAATAATAATTACAATAATAATTATTATTAATAATAATTCAATAAAATATATAAATAGCACAAAAATGTAATTAAGATACATAAGAAATTAACCAAGTTAATCAAAATTAACTCAACTCTAGGTCAACCACAGTAATCAACTAAAATTATTATTGTTGTTGTTGTTATTATTATTATTATTATTGTTGTTGTTGTTGTTTTTGTTGTTATTAAAGCAGAAAATACCATTATTATTATTAAATTAAATACTATTAAATAAAACCCCAAAAATCTAGATAATGTTTAGATCAAATGCTCTAATAATAATAATAATAATAATAGCAATAATAATAATAACACTTAATAATATAATAAAACTGCACAAAGAGATAAAGTCAACTGTAGGTCAAGTTCACTAATCAACTAAATGTATTATTATTATTATCATCATTATGAAGAAGAACAAAATAATTAAAAATAACAATAATAATTAAACACTAAAAAAACTACAACTGAACTCTAGATCAACTGCATTAAACTAGAATAAATAATAATAATAAAAATACTTATTAAAATAAAATATTACAACTCTAAATCTAAAAACAGCAGAAAAACTCAATTCCAGCTCAACCACATTAATCAACTCAAATGAAAAATAGCAACACATTTACAGAAGTCCATGTGACTCATTTAAAAGCTCAAAGACAACAGCAGGGTGAGTAAACGGTGAGAGATCTCTCATTTTTGAGCGAACTACTCCTTTAAGATAAAAGATAAGCTGTGACTCTGCCAAATACATCATGCAGTCCTGACGAGGGACACCGTGTTTTATTTGGCCGATGCCTTGAAGCGAGTTTTGATACTGAAATGGATTCATTTGTATATTTATTCAGCTGTTCCACCGGTCCGACATGAACGGCAGCCAAGATGCACAAATTAAAGTCAGAATACGAAAGCGAACGTCAAGCGAACATCTCGGACAGCAGCACCGACGACTCCTGCTCCAGCCACACTAAATCCCTATTTGAGGAAACTCAACACGCGATCCGGAGGAGGCCAGCTCTGGACGTCGTGCCCACCAAGTTGGAGGTGATTTGTTTTGGCGAGCGTCCTAATCCCAACAATATGTGCAGAAACCTGCCAGGCATTCCTCCGCCGCTCAACCTGTGTGCAACGCCAACGTGCGCCATGTGTCACTTGGCTATTAATATGTCGTTTGATTGAGGGGAACCTTCCCAGCTGCACATTTTCCATCCCCGACTCCAAAACAAGCACTCCGGAGCGGCTCAATGAGACTCATTGTGGGCCGAGTCAAACAAGTGGCCCGTTTGAGCAAACCCAGAACGACAGATTCACCTGCCCGACTTCAGCGCATTTACTGACGCTGACGGACGCCAAATTTAACCGAAACAAGATATGTGTATATATATATATATATATATATATATATATATATATATATATATAATCAATTCAATGATCATATCACTCAAACATGTTTATAATGTTTATCTAGTATTAAAATCTTAAATATGTAAATATTGCTGGTTCTCATTATAATGAATAATTGAATATTTAGTTATATAGTTATATATATATATAAAATAAGTATATTATATTTAAATAGATGTTTATTTCTTTCTTTAATATTTTTATTTAATTTTTTTTATTTTACTTAATACTAATATATATTTAATATTATATGTATATATATATATATATATATATATATATATATATATATATATATATATATATAAAATGAAAATGATTGAATCATTTAGTGAAAAAATCTTGGAATTTAATTAAATTAATTATAAATTATTAAACAAACATCTATATATTATTTTATTTATTAAATAATTTAAATCATTTTTAAAAAATTAAATATATAAAATACATAAATAATAAATATATTATATTGAAGCAAATATTTATTTTTAAATTATTTTAATAAGGAATATATTATATATATATACATATATATATACATAAAATGAAATATTTTTATAGAGTACAATACAATAGGTACAATATATATATTTTTTTTTTTTAATATATATATATATATATATATATATATAATATATATATTTAACAAATATGATATATATTTAATATATTTTAATTAACTAAATACTAAATATATATATATATATACACACACACACACACATATATATATTTATATTTCAGTTCCAGGAACCGTCACACAGCTGTAATCAGGCCACATCAACTCATGCTCTTCTGTAGGCGTGTCCAAACGATCTAATCTACATTATGCACATATGCAAAGTTGGCGTCCGTCACGCACAGGCTGATCCCATGCAAACTTCAGATGTCATTTGATAATGCGGAGGGAACAGTGGCGGTTCTGACGGCGTCTCATGTCCATCCAAACGTGCAGCACATGCGAAACACTTTTGAATCTCTCATCTGAAACAGGTTGAAAAGACGAATGAAGTGCGCATGAAAGAATCAAATATCATCTGTTTTTCCTTTTTTCCCCCTCACAGTGGGAACGTCACTCCCAGTAAAAACCACTTAAAGGAAGTGCACAGGCTTGTATTACAAACCCATCCAGAGCAGGAGCTCTGAAACGCCAAAAAACACGGCAAACGTCTGATGGCAACGCTATAATCTGAATGACCGAGACACAAAACGCAGTGAAAAACTCTGCGCTCGACTCAAGGCAGTGTTTTCAGA
>CM074289.1:1043679-1048679 GCA_037194245.1 Opsariichthys bidens
TACACACACACACACTCACTCGTGCACATACAGAAGTACACACACACACACACTCACTCGCGCACACACAGAAGTACACACACTCACTCACTCGTGCACATACAGAAGTACACACACACACACTCGTGCACACACACTCGTGCACACACACTCACTCACTCGCGCACACACAGAAGTACACACACACACACTCGTACACACACACTCGTGCACACACACTCACTCATTCGTGCACATACAGAAGTACACACACAGTCACTCACTCGTGCACGTACAGAAGTACACACACACACACACTCACTCGCGCACACACAGAAGTACACACACACACTCGTACACACACACTCGTGCACACACACTCACTCACTCGTGCACATACAGAAGTACACTCACACACACACACTTGCGCGCACACAGAAGTACACACACACACATTCGTACACACACACTCATGCACACACACTCACTCACTCGTGCACATACAGAAGTACACACACACACACTCGTGCACACACACTCGTGCACACACACTCATTCACTCGCACACACAGAAGTACACACACACACTTGCGCGCACACACACACGTGCACACACACTCACTCACTCGCACACACAGAAGTACACACATGCGCACACACACACTCGTGCGCACACACTCATTCACTCGCACACACAGAAGTACACACACACACTTGCGCGCACACACACACGTGCACACACACTCACTCACTCGCACACACAGAAGTACACACATGCGCACACACACACTCGTGCGCACACACTCATATGCATTGTCATGTAAAAGTGGGCGGTCATATGTTGATGAGCTCATGGTTTTGATGTGATCATCTTTAGGATTTTGCTTCCATACATGTCATTATTTAAACTGATTCAAACTCTTTTTTGTGTCCGATTCATTAAAAGATCCTGATCAAAAGAATCATTTGTTTGTGAATCAGAGTGATCATCTGGTGAGATTAAAAATGAAAAAAACTCCAGTTGATGAGCTCATGGTTTTGATGTCATAATCATTAGGATTCCGTTTCCATATATGGAAGTTTTGAGCTCTTAAAGCTACGGTACGTTTATTCTACTTCCAGAATGATCCAGAAAAATCATTTTCGTTATGAAATGACGGCTTTTAAGCTGCAAGGATCGTCGTGAGGTCATAGGAAAGCAAACCTGAACCCAAAGCAAACATGCAAATCCACTCCAGTCTAAATAATTAGTCATATATGAAGACATAATGATTTGAGCGGCTCTTTGATGTGAGCGGAGCTGATCGATGGCTCTGGATCTCCGAGGGAAGGGTGTGTACACTGGCCTGACGGAGCGAGACCTCTGCTGTAAATGGATCGATATCAAGATCAATAGGTCCCCGTCTCTGGACACAGATCTGCTTTATTCAGTCCGCACGCGTCCGAAGGGAAGAAAACATCCCGCTCTCCTGAACTAAATGAGCCGGAGCTTCATGTCCAAAAATCTTTTGGATTGGATTTATTGCAATTCCCCCCAAAAAAATCTGTAAACCTTTGACATTTGTCTAATTTAGTTTCATTAATAGTTTGATTTTATTTTTATATATGCAGTTTTCATGTTAATTTTAGTTAGTTTTTTTTAAAATATTGCTATTTAGGTTCAATTCATTTTTATTTCAGTTCTAGTTTCAGTTTATCGCCAAGGCAACATTTCTAATTTTCATTATCAACTAATATTTATGTTTTATTTTATTATTTCAGCTTTATTCCAATTAACAGAAATTTTAATAGTTTTAGTTCATAATAACCTTGCGATGCACAAAAAGGTAAACAGGATTTTTAAAACTATATTTAACAAAAAAAAAAAAACTCTAAAATTGTATTTATTTTTCACAAAATGTGTAATTAAATATTTATCCATTCATTCATTCACTCTAAAAGCATGGGATTAATTCCCAGCAAAAAAAAAATGGTTTATTTACTTAAATACATCTTTTCTTTTATTCATTGTATATTTTCTTATATTTACTTTTCTTTTATTTCAGTCTTTGCACCAGCTTTAACCATGAATTCTGCGGCTCAAATTGAACATCACAGCTGTGAGCCGCGATTCTCGATCTCTTTAAAGCCTTTAAACACATGCATAAAAAGCTCTATAGTTTTAATTATCAAGCCTATACCCGTCTCAATCATAGATGGAACAGATATAGCTCATTTAGCATTGGTCATATACGGTTTATAGGGAGTGCAGAATTATTAGGCAAATGAGTATTTTGACCACATCATCCTCGTTATGCATGTTGTCTTACTCCAAGCTGTATAGGCTGGAAAGCCTACTACCAATTAAGCATATTAGGTGATGTGCATCTCTGTAATGAGAAGGGGTGTGGTCTAATGACATCAACACCCTATATCAGGTGTGCATAATAATTAGGCAACTTCCTTTCCTTTGGCAAAATGGGTCAAAAGAAGGACTTGACAGGCTCAGAAAAGTCAAAAATAGTGAGATATATTGCAGAGGGATGCAGAAGTCTTAAAATAGCCAAGCTTCTGAAGCGTGATCATCGAACAATCAAGCGTTTCATTCAAGATAGTCAACAGGGTCGCAAGAAGCGTGTGGAAAAACCAAGGCGCAAAATAACTGCCCGTGAACTGAGAAAAGTCAAGCGTGCAGCTGCCAAGATGCCACTTGCCACCAGTTTGGCCATATTTCAGAGCTGCAACATCACTGGAGTGCCCAAAAGCACAAGGTGTGCAATACTCAGAGACATGGCCAAGGTAAGAAAGGCAGAAAGTCGGCCACCACTGAACAAGACACACAAGCTGAAACGTCAAGACTGGGCCAAGAAATATCTCAAGACTGATTTTTCTAAGGTTTTATGGACTGATGAAATGAGAGGGAGTCTTGATGGGCCAGATGGATGGGCCCGTGGCTGGATTGGTAAAGGGCCGAGAGCTCCAGTCCGACTCAGACGCCAGCAAGGTGGAGGTGGAGTACTGGTTTGGGCTGGTATCATCAAAGATGAGCTTGTGGGGCCTTTTCGGGTTGAGGATGGAGTCGAGCTCAACTCCCAGTCCTACTGCCAGTTTCTGGAAGACACCTTCTTCAAGCAGTGGTACAGGAAGAAGTCTACATCCTTCAAGGAAAACATGATTTTCATGCAGGACAATGCTCCATCACACGCGTCCAAGTACTCCACAGCGTGGCTGGCAAGAAAGGGTATAAAAGAAGAAAATCTAATGATATGGCCTCCTTGTTCACCTGATCTGAACCCCATTGAGAACCTGTGCTCCATCATCAAATGTGTGATTTACACGGAGGGAAAACAGTACACCTCTCTGAACAGTGTCTGGGAGGCTGTGGTTGATGGTGAACAGATCAAAACACTGACAGAATCCATGGATGGCAGGCTTTTGAGTGTCCTTGCAAAGAAAGGTGGCTATATTGGTCACTGATTTGTTTTTGTTTGGTTTTTGAATGTCAGAAATGTATATTTGTGAATGTTGAGATGTTATATTGGTTTCGCTTGTACAAATAAATAATTGAAATGGGTATAAATTTGTTTTTTGTTAAGGTGCCTAATAATTCTGCACAGTAATAGTCACCTGCACACACAGATATCCCCCTAAAATAGCTAAAATTAAAAACTAAAAACTAAAACTTCCAAAAATATTCAGCTTTGATATTAATGAGTTTTTTGTGTTCATTGAGAACATGGTTGTTGTTCAATAATAAAATGAATCCTCAAAAATACAACTTGCCTAATAATTCTGCACTCCCTGTATAAAGCTTTTTAACAGTTATCAAGGTGGAGCCAAAAACTAGCACTAGATGTTTTTTTGAAATATTCTTCGATATTTAACAAACGATTGAATGGACAGAGGCAATCCTAGCGGCTCAGAACGAGTAGATCTAGCATGTGGTACGAATGTCATGGGCGCGTATGAGAGAAACTGTGCGTGAGTCAAACGGGCCCAGCGAGTTTCGCTCCGATCGGCCTCTGTTAACCTTGTCTGACAACGTCATTGGCCGATGGCGGCCTTGTTTTTTTAGATACATCGGTTCCCTCGTAAACAGTCCCGGCGCCTCGGGACAAAGACACTGCGTGCCGATTTTCAAGTCGAACGGTGAAGTCGTTTTTTTTCTGTTATAGCGCCACCGAGAGGCCAGTCGTCGCATTCTTTTACTCACGACCACAGAACGAGTTCTTGCATGTCTGTACCAAGTTTGGTGAAAATTACTCATTCGGTTCACAATTTATAGCCATTTGAGTAAAACTGGCTCCGCCCACTTCGAGCGTTTTGGCGGGGCTGTGAGGCCGTGAATCGACGGTTTTTTGTTTTTGATAATTATCGACAATCAGAGTCTGGAGAATCTCGGCGCACTGTTTTGGTTCCGAAAGGGCCAAAAACCAAGAACTAAAAAATCCCAAATACGAAGCGAATCCATTTTGTCCGGATTCCAGCGATTCCAGACTACGGATGACGATGAGTAGCACTGCAGCGCCCCCGTCAGGCCAGGTCAGGGCGCTGAAACTTTCATGACCGTAAATGAGAAACAGCTTCAAGAAACACATCCTCGTATTTCCGACAACTCAAAAAAAAAAAAAAGAGTCGCAGGTCAAACTGAACGGGAACATTATATAAAAGGATATACTTTTTTACTATCAGTTTTCGTCGCTCATGACCTCACAAAGAGGGGTTTCCGTCCCTCCAGACGTGATTCATTTCTTGAAAACACAATGAACACATTAAGACCCCGAACAATTAGATTTTCTCACCCCGCGTTCAGAGCTTCTCCAGTCCGTATATGATGCGAGATGTCCTGACTCATCCAATCATCTCCGACAATCACATTACGCTTCCCAGAGCTGGAGAAATTAGATTTCACCCGCACTCCACAGTCCACGCACTTCCTCCACTCCGATCCATCTCGCGGCTAATGGGAGGCCCACTCTCCGGATCATCTCTCCGGGACTGAAGGCGCTCGGCCGGCAGCTTGAAGTAATTCACCACCTCTT
>CM074289.1:1053679-1066179 GCA_037194245.1 Opsariichthys bidens
ATGTTTTTGTAAACATTTATATGTACTTTTATACGGGTTCATAAAAATTAAAATGAATAAATATTTCTGAATTTCTGAAACATTTTGAATGAACATTCAGTTCAAACCAATTTCAATGAATCAATTCAAGACTGATTCAATGATTCAATTGCATCATCGCTCAAATCATCACGGACGTCTTTTCAGCTTTTTTCATATTACGTTTTTTGTAAAAATGTGTAAATTTAGTTTCTTATGTTTGTGTACCATTTAAACTGTTCCATAAAAATTAACATTTAAATAAATATTCATAAAAATAGTCATTTTTTCTGTGTTCGAATTCTTGGATTAAAGATTTTGTGATCTCATTCGGTTCAAACTTTCCATTTCAATGAATCAATTCATGACTCTGATTCAATGATTCAATTGCATCGCCGCTCAGAAATGTTCGTGGCAGTCTGGGGTATTTTTTCATATATTAAAAATAGTTTTTGTAAAAAATGTAAGTAGGTAAATATTGTTGCTTAGATATTGCTTACTAAAAATGGAAACGCTTAAATATTTATATAAAAAAAAAGATGTTTACTGTATTATACTTTTTGCATTAAACATTTTGAAGTTTGACTCTGTCCATTTCAATGAATCAATGATTCAGTCAGAAATGTTCATGGCAGTCATATATGAAATTGTTTTTGTAAGTAGGTAACTATTATTGAAAATGATTAAAAGTTTATTAAAAAAAAAAAGAAAAAGTAAATTAATAAACACATCAAACACCGAGCGTTCGGAAACCTGTCTGGAAACAGTCTGGAATCATTGAATCGGCAGTGTTCAATCCCATCTCTACTCTTCACAGCTCCCAGTCTTCTATCCGAATCCCTACGGATCACGCCATCCTGAGTGGAACACAGTGCCCATAATGCATCTGCGCTCTGGTTTAATGGAGCTCTGTGGCCGCATTCAACACTCTGAGTGATTCTTACCGGCAGCCTTTAAAGCGTTTGCCGAGAACGTCTCCAGAAACACTTCATGAAGAGCTGACGATCAACAAACACCACACTCGAGGACGGATGGAGGGCTTCGCATTGCCGCTGAATTGTTTCCCCGTGTGCGGGATATCAAAGACGGAGAGGCCGTAAATCTCCCGCGGTCGCCGTGTCAAAAGCCAGACGCATTTAGTTTGCAGCGTGTGACACGTTGAGGAGACAATAACTCAAATCATCTGTGTGAACGATGGCTTGCTTTTATCTTCACAGCTTCGGAGAGATCAGAGATGCGTTTGATTCCTTTCACATGCGACACCGCCAACCGTAGCGTCCAGAAATCACAACTGATTCGATCGGCTTTCATAATAAAAGACTCTGTCGGTGAACGATTCATCAGAGCCGGTGTTCACCTGATCGTTCAAATTTCTCCTCTTCTGAAAACTTCTTTTATGCTGATGCAATCGAGGCCAAGTGGGCGGGGCTAATTAAAAATCAACCAATCATATGAAGACACCGACAGAAGACGCAGAGATTTGAACACACACACACAGTAACAAACCACGTGGCAACCCCTCGGAACACCCTAGCAACACCCTGGCGACCACAAAGCAACATTTTCTCCAGCATCTTTCTAAAGAGTTTCCCCGTCATGAGCAGCGGCCCCTTCAACAACACTGCCACCTCTGTGCTCATTAATGCTGACCCACAATCCTTTGCTCTCATTGGCCACGCTCGCTTCCTGCAATTATGAAAGCGGAAGGCGGGGTCAAAGGTCAACTAATGCAGCTCAGGCTGCAGACAGAAGCGCAGCTGCTGAACGACAGCGGTCTCTTTAAGCACACCAACATTTAGAAACATATATACCCACATTATATATACACACATATATATATATATATATATATATACACACACATACATATACATACACACATACGTATACACATATACACATGTACACACACACACAAATATATATCTCATATATATACATACACACACGTATATATCTCATATATACATACACACATACATACACACATACGTATAGACATATACACATGCACACACACACACACAAATATATATCTCATATATATACATACACACACGTATATATCTCATATATACATATATATATACACATACACATATATACACACACAGGTATATATCTCATATATATATATATATATACACATACATACACACACGTATATATCTCATATATATATATCTAAACCCCCTAGCAACCACTCAGAACACTGTAGCAACAGCCTAGCAACACCTTGGCAACCACAGAGTGGAAAAATTGCTTTATGTATGAAAGGACCATGAGTAACTCCTCACATCCTGCTTCAGACATTCACATCACACCATGTTTTTTGCCATCCTCACATGTAAATATCACTGGTGTGGTGGCGGTCAGGCCTCGAGGTTCACATCAAAACTCACGTCGAACGTGGCGGCGCCTCTGAATCCGAAATAAACCGCTCTGAGCTCATTATTCGGACTCTAAACTCTGACCTCTGCAGCTCCAGGCTCGAAATTTACCTTGCTGAAAGAATCTCACACGCCTCCGTTCTCCAGGAACATCAGAAGCTTGTTAAATTCTCCCAGAAGCCCTTGGGGTATGCAGATTCAGAGCGGAGGGACACGCACAACAGATCCTTTTACGTGCCGCTCACACAAAGGCGCAGTGTTCGGCGTGTCGGAGCGCACAATACAACATTAATGTTAAGAGTTGTTGGGAAACAAAGCGATTAAAGACACTCCAGAACGCCTAAAAGCACAGGATCAGACACACTCTCCCATCAAGACACGCTCAACTCATCATTCAAAACACATTTCATTCAGCGATTAGAAATGGACCGGATGGTCAGACAATATTCGGCTTACTCTGAGATCATAAGCATCGGTCAATAACTGAACCTGTTCAGACTGACGGAAGACGCCAGTCCAGCTCTCAGTCCCCCAACAGCAGTCTTCATATATTAAATATTAATCATATCAAAATATTATTTAGCATTTTTGAGTACTATAAATATTTATATATTTTTGAGTAAAAAAAAAAATATATATATATATATATATATATTCTGTGCATTCTGTGGTAAATATCAGTATGATTATTAATAAAATAATATTCATTCATGATTTTCATGTGATGATTATTATTATTATTAATAATAATAATAATAATTATTATTATTATTATTATTATTGTTGTTGTTGTTGTTATTATTAATTATTTTTTATATAATAATCATTATTTATAGTAAGGCTTCAGCGATTTTTCTGGTCAAATTGTGATGTGCGATTGTGAAAAATTGTAAATAAAATCAAATAAAATAGATAAGCAAACTTCGTGAACAAACTTTGAAGTCGGCTTGAGAAAGCTGGACGAGAAAGTTTGAAGTAGTTTTAACAGCTTTAGGTTAAGATTTTGCAGATTTTAAGTATTAGTTTAGTAATTGCAAAACACAATTTTAGATGAACGGATGGATTTCAAAATTATTAGATAGAAAGGAAGCTTGGTTGCTAGGGTGTTGCTATGCAGTTGCTTGGGTACTCGGGTGGTTGCTAGGGTGTTGCTATGCAGTTGCTAGGGTACTCTGCTGGTTGCTAGGGTGTTGCTGTGCAGTCGCTAGGGTACTCTGGTGGTTGCTATGCAGTTGCTTGGGTACTCGGGTGGTTGCTAGAGTGTTGCTATGAGGTTGCTAGGGTACTCTGGTGGTTGCTATGCAGTTGCTAGGGTACTCGGGTGGTTGCTAGGGTGTTGCTGTGCAGTTGCTAGGGTACTCTGGTGGTTGCTATGCAGTTGCTTGGGTACTCGGGTAGTTGCTAGAGTGTTGCTATGAGGTTGCTAGGGTACTCTGGTGGTTGCTATGCAGTTGCTAGGGTACTCGGGTGGTTGCTAGGGTGTTGCTATGCAGTTGCTAGGGTACTCTGGTGGTTGCTATGCAGTTGCTAGGGTACTCGGGTGGTTGCTAGGGCTTTACTATGTGGTTGATAGTAAAATAAAATAAAATAGAGCACCAGGTTTGCTGTGCTTGTTTGTAGGGCTGCACAATTTGGCAAAAAAAAATTGTAATGTATATATGAAAATGACTATAAAATCTATAGTCGTTCTTCCCCCAAATTTGTGCAGCCATACTGTCTGGGTTTACTTTAGCTTTATATTTTCCACCCTCTCTTGACACTGGAATCAGCCATCAAAACCCATATTGATCAACCCGAGCGGTAAAGTGAATTTGTGCGAAACAGCAGACTGTGGTTAGCGTCGCCACCGGCCGTGACCCGTGACGTCACATCTGCGGCCCAACGAAGGCACGTTTTCACACCGTATCTTGCCGCAGTGAAGTATAAGCAGTAAAACAGCACCGGCCCACTGGGTTTAATTCAAACAAGCCTACGGCCGCCAAAGCCAGACCACACAGACTCACGGCAGACGAAACGAGCACTTTCCCACACGCAGGCTTTTAGAAATCCCACCCAAAACACACATCGGGCCCTGTAATGGCTTTCTCTCGTTACGCCGCAGTATAAATGACTCCTGTAGCCGCTGACACTCAATAACGGCCCCCGCTGACATGCTCCCAAAGAACCGCTTATCAGACACGCGATACTCACGGCACCGCGCGATATCACAACACACAGCCGACCCGCTACGACCGAAGAGCCGTGAGATCCGATCGGACGACGCCGATGGCAAATCTGTCGTCTTTGCTTCATTATCTGCCACACACACAGCATTAAAGTCACCGCACACAATATAAAAGTACATCATCAGCAAGTGAACTAGCACTCCATTCCCAACACAAGCCATGTAACGAGCTTCATCCGAGGTCTCGCTCGTGGGAAAATCAGCCTCAGAATCGCCCGGCGATTGTTTTCCGACATGTTTTCCTTGAAAACTGAAGCTTGTCATTTATTCAGCGGTAAAATACTTTCTCAGAACCCTAATTACTCTTGAGCCGCCCTACTTCAGGATCGACCAATGATGTGAGCTTGGGGGCGGGTCTATCTGCGCGAGTGACCAATGGCAGAGTTTAGGGAAACTGTTTGAAAACAGTCATTTTTTCCAATTCAATTTGATGACAGAGCAGAAATGGCACACTTTAGCTTAGAAAACATGTTCAAATCCACTTTCATGGTGAACAGACCCTTCTCGACGATCGCAACTATTTCAGTGCGATGCGAGAAAATTCGATAGCGGAGGAGTTCTCAACACTTGCGGGTTTCGTGTTTCACCAGATTCTGCGACCGCGGAGGGCGTGGCTATCATTGCGCTGCGTCATATACGCAAATCGCGTAATTTCTGACGATAAGCCAAAGAAGGTGAAATCTGTTCGAAACTGTTGTTTAGAAATGCAGGTTATTCACTTCGTAAATGCTCGTTTGCTTGTCCAGATTAAACGCAATGTGGTTGTTTGCAGAGTAGTAGTAGTAGTAGATG
This sequence comes from Opsariichthys bidens, assembly GCA_037194245.1. Lineage (NCBI taxonomy): Eukaryota > Metazoa > Chordata > Actinopteri > Cypriniformes > Xenocyprididae > Opsariichthys > Opsariichthys bidens. The sequence continues at coordinate 1,059,104 of CM074289.1, forward strand.
CAGAGAAATGCGTGTTTCCATCATATTGTTGGTCATTAAACTTTCGCGCGAACACCTCTGAACCGCTGGCGCGCGTTCACGTGATCGTTTTCACGCTTTTTCTGTTTGTTTTGTTAATATTTATCGAATAATATATTGTGTATATACTCTATATATTATTATTATATATATAAATACAGAAAAAACGTTCTCGTGCGAATGTCTTTTATCGTCAGAATTTACGCGATTTGCGTATATGACGCAGCGCAACGGTCACAGAATGCGATGGTCACAAAATCTGGTGTAATTTACTTCATAAGAGACTACATGAAATTTTGCAGCAAAAGGAAACACTCCACAATAGTGTTTTCACAACTTTCAAAAGAGGAAAAAAGAGAGTCAGAATAGAGAAAGATTTGACAGTCATTCCCACAGCCGCGTTAACGAACTTTACTTTTTTTTTTTTTTTTTTTTTGCTTTTTTAATGCACCGCTAATGTAACACAAAGTAAAATACCATAAATGTACATTAAAAATATTTTTTTAATCAAAATAATAAAAACTTTGGACTACGTACGATGCAGACGGCCGTTAAAACGCGTCATCACAGTCTCAACGGTTATTTTTTTTAAACCGCTTTCTTACCTCAGAGTGATGAATGAAGCTCCTTATGGATTTGTGACGTTCAGATCTCTCAACATCTACAAAAACAGTCAGAATGTTTCGTAAGACCTTGATTAGCTCAATAAAGGAGTTATGCAATATCATTTATTATAGAAACAACCGGTTAAACACCTTCAGGAATTATTCTGTCCCTCAATACGTCAAGAAAAAAATTCCACAGATAATCCGAGAGCTCGATTTCATCATTTGGAGACTTGAAAATGTACGCAAATATGAGTTCGATCGGATTATTTTCGGATATTTCAGTTCTCTTTCACTAGTACCACTTAAAACTCAAGTGCTGACAGCTTGTGAGAATTATTCTAACTTCTGCAGAGATTCAGTCAGAGCGCGCGACCTTCGCGGCAAAACGCCGAAACTTTCGTAAATACGAGCAACGCGTACTGACAAACACGGAATCTGCCCGTGGATCGGTGACTTCATCGATTTGTACGGCGGATTAAACGCTCAAAGTCTCGGCGAACGTGTCAGATCGGCGTTTAAACACTCACCTTCATTCACGAGCCTCTAAAGTCCGTCAGAAAGCTTCATCAGCGCCTCGCGCGCGCGTCCGCGGAACATAGAAACATTCAGCGAAGAATCACTCGGTGCCGTTTGTTCTGTGAGATTGAACGGACTCCGTCTGCCCAACTCAAGGAGGAAAGCTGGTTTTCTTTCCTTCAATGTGTGTGTGTGTGTGTGTGTTGAAGCGCAGAGGCTCCAACCCCTGACGCCTCAGAGAAATACACCTCCTTCATCGCGTTTCACCTCACAGGAAAATAGCAAAAATACACAACACCTCTAATAAAATATGCTCTGAACCTCGAATTAATAACACAAATACACCTTTATCAACCAAATCTGCTTCACTGCAGTGTTCAAAAGTAATAACGAAACGAAAAGTGCATTTTTGAACTCGCGGTGGCGCTATAGAGTATGTTGTAGATGCTTCAAAGTTGGTCAGATTACTCTTCAGGATCATCTCTATCGATGCACCAAATTTCACCATTTTCCCATGTACGGTTGATTCGGGAATGACATTGATAATAAAGAAAAACGACTATCTTCAGTGATTGGATCCCAAAAATATAATCATAACCACCTTATTATAACTAAACAATATCAAATAAAAACCCTAAACTTATACTATGATCCAAAAATATTCAACACTAGGTGAATCAGAAACACTTTCATCTGATCAAACATACAGCTCTGGAAAAAATGAAGAGACCACTGCATATTTTTTTGTTATTTTGACCAGTTGTTGCATTCGGCAAATAAATGCTCTAAATTACAATATTTTTATTTGGAATTTGGGAAAAATGTCAGTAGTTTATAGAATAAAACAAAAATGTTAATTTTACCCAAACACATGCCTATAAATAGTAAACCCAGAGAAACTGATCATTTTGCAGTGCTCTCTTCATTTTTTCCAGAGCTGCACTGTAATGAATTACTGTAAAAATTACAGCATTATTTTACAGCCGCTGGCTGTTTTTTAATAATACAGTATATTGCTGTAAACTGCAATGCATTCTGGGGTTTGACTCAAATTTACAGAATATTGCTGTAAATTGACCCTTCATAATTAAAAAAAATACAGTTATTTACTGTAATCAGAGAATACAGGGAAATTCTGTAAATTAAATTACAGTAACACTACTGTAAAATTTACAGTAACTGGCTGGCAACCCTGCTGCCAGTATTGTACTGTAAAATTTACAGTCATTTTTTAACAGTGTGTATAATCTTGCACCACCGTTTTCCTTCTCTAAACATCAAACTAACGACAGAAAAATATCCTAAATACACCTTTAGGATCAATTATATACTGTACCTGAAAACAGATCGTCAAATACGATATAAAATCTACGGTTCATATAACCCCAAAAAATAAATATTCAAATTGTAAGGGTAATATTCCCGCTCTTCACATCAAACTAACGGTTGAAAATTATTTATTTAATTGAAATTAAATAGTATCATTATATAAAAATACACCTTTATGACTCGAGCAGATCAAACATAGACTTGAAATTTATATGTGAAAATATTTTATTTAATATATTTTATTCATCGAATTAATTTCATGCAATTCAGGATATAATTACGAAATCATTTCTGAGCATTAAAAGTAGTTGTGCTTCAGTGCCGACATCAAACTGAACGAGTCCCCGAAGTCGGGTTATTTTCGCCCAGTTTGCAGGTCTTGTGTGACGTTAAACATCTCGTCTTCAGGCCCGTTCACTGTTTCTGCTACAGAATAAAAAAATTACAAAAGATAATTTTTATCTCACGGTAATTTATATCTTCTTTTTTGTTGTTGTTGTCAGAATCGAGATACAAACTTGCAATTGTGAGGGGAAGAAAATTTATTTCTCAAAATTCAGACTTTTTTTCTCTCTATTCTGACTTTTTTTTTGCAAATGCGAGTTTCTGTCTCACTATTCTGATTTTATTTCCTTACTTTTTTCCTCACAATTCTGACTTTCACAATTGCAAATTTACATCTCGCAATTCTGATTTTATTTCTCGCTAGTATACTTTTTTGTATTTTTACCTTTTTCTCGAAATTCTTACTTTTTTCTCACTATTCTTTTTTCTTCACTATTATAACTTTTTTGCAATGGCAAGTTTATATCTCGCAATTCTGATTTAATTTCTTGCTATTCTTACTTTTTCCTCACAATTCTGACTTTTTTGCAATTACAAATTTATTTCTCGCTATTCTTACTTTTTTGTATTTTTACCTTTTTCTCAAAATTCTTACTTTTTTCTCGCTATTCTTTTTTATTCACTATTATAACTTTTTTGCAATTGCAAGTTTATATCTCGCAATTGAGTTCATTTCTCACTATTCTAAAATTTTTCTATTTTTACTTTTTTTTCGCTATTCTGACTCTATTCTGATTTTATTTCTCGCTACGCTTACTTTTTTCTCCCAATTCTGATTTAATCACAATTCTGACTTTTTTGCAATTACAAATTTATATCTCGCAATTCTGATTTTATTTCTCGCTATTCTTACTTTTTTGTATTTTTACCTTTTTCTCGAAATTCTTACCGTTTTCCCCCTCGCTATTCTTTTTTATTCACCATTATGACTTTTTCGCAATTCCAAGTTTATATCTCGCAATTGAGTTCATTTCTCACTATTCTAAATTTTTTTTTTTTTCACAATTCTGATTTTATTTCTCGCTATTCTGACTTTTTTTGCAAATGCAAGTTTGTCTCTCTATTCTGATTTTATTTCTCGCTACGCTTACTTTTTTCTCCCAATTCTGATTTAATCACAATTCTGACTTTTTTGCAATTACAAATTTATATCTCGCAATTCTAATTTTATTTCTCGCTATTCTTACTTTTTTTTGCAAATGCGAGTTTGTCTCTCTATTCTGATTTTATTTCTCGCTATTCTTACTTTTTTGTATTTTTACCTTTTTCTCGAAATTCTTACCGTTTTCTCGCTATTCTTTTTTATTCACCATTATGACTTTTTAGCAATTCCAAGTTTATATCTCGCAATTGAGTTCATTTCTCACTATCCTAAATTTTTTCTATTTTTACTTCTTTTTTTTTTTTTTTTCGCAATTCTGATTTTATTTCTCGCTATTCTGACTTTTTTTTGCAAATGCGAGTTTGTCTCTCTATTCTGATTTTATTTCTCGCCACGCTTACTTTTTTCTCCCAATTCTGATTTATCGCAATTCGGACTTTTTTCCTCACAATTCTGATTTTTCTCGCTATTTTTTTTCCCCCCTCACAATTCTTTGACTTTTTTGCTTGCAATTCTGACTTGATATTTTACCCAATATCTTATTTACAATGATTTTTAGAACTATATCTTGATCGTTATAATTCTCGTCCTTGGTATGATCGGGTACGTCACAATCAACACATTAAATTCTACTTTCCTCTCAGGTTCATTTCACTCAATGAAATGGATTTGCCAAACGTGAGGACATGTCCAAAAGGTTTTTATTAACACTGTCTAAACGTACATCGCCATCTACTGGCAAACCCAACCACGACCGGGAGGAGGCGAGAGTTTGCTAACATCCGTTTCCCAGTGACTGAAAACAATCTGCCCTCAGGTGAAACGGGAGCGCAGGACGTGCGGTTGTGGTGGCGTGATGGTTTGGGATCTGGGAATCCATAGGATCGGTCTCAGGTGACGCGGAGACGCCACTCCTCATTAAGGCATTTATATTAGTGATGTCAACGTGTTTTAAAATCTCTAAACAGAAGTTTAACTAATCCGAATGAACAGAAATGTTTTCAATAGATCTGAAAGTCAATCACACACACGAGACTTTGATAAGAACAGTGTTTTATTATTCATCCCCGCTCGTAATAATGCATCACAGGAAACGACAACATCAAAAAAGGACACACATGAACCGTCAACCCATATTAGCTTAAAAACAAGAGCTAAAGATTATAAAACAGAAATACGGAAAATGTTTCGTCATTTGAGCACAAATAAAGTTTTAATCGGAACCCACGAAGGCACTTAGACGATCCCGCAAACCTCACGCCGCACAGAAATAACACGTAAAACATTAAATATCACCGTTCTGAAAGCACTGACGCCGTCCGTGCCGTAAAATATGTGCAAAGCCCCTGGAAAGCCCCAGAAATCATCATCATCATCATCATCATCATCATCATCCCTCCTGCCTCAATAAATATACCTGCATAAATAGAGCTCTGTGTGGACGCAGGAGACGAGTACAACACCGGTCCACCGGCCATTTCATGCGAGAATGTGGGAAAACGCGCTCTTTAAACACACGTGGAACTCCTGGAACGCTGAAAATAAATTTCACATGATACGGACACACAATGCAACACTGAACCTGCAATCAACAGTATCGGATCAAAAGCTTGAAAAAAACAAACAAAAAACACGACTTTCTTATTCGGCACGAATACCTAAACAATTTGCATTCGTGCTGGAAAACGAGAGCAATACTGAGGAAGAACGGGGTTTTTTTGCAGCGTGATTTATTTATAAAACTAGAAACTCTGACGTGAATGTGCGTCGTTCGGATGCGGTGTCGAGGGAAATGCATCTCTTAGCAAAAACATACTGAAATCTGGCGAACGTGAGACGTGACCGGCCGGCTTCGGCTTCAGAACTGGACCGCGTGAGCGTGTTTCTTGCACAAGGGCTTGTCTTTCTTGGAGAAGAAGGTCTGACCCTCTAGACTCGTGCTGCACACCTTCAGGACGAGAGAGAGAGAGAGAAGAACACGAGTCAAAATCACTAAATAATGCTGACAGGACATCGTTCAAATACAGACACACGGCGTTTTGCACGCTTGCACCGTGATTTCCGGACTGAATATAAGCCGCACCCACTGAATTTTTAAAAAATATTATTTTGAGCATAAATAAGCCGCACACGTCTATAAGCCGCAGGTGTCATTGAAACAAATGAACCTCTAAAATCCTCAAACTTCATGGCGGTGGCGAATGTTTTGGCTTTCGGTCGGATCTGCAGCTGAAACATCTCGAATGCTCGTTCACATTCTGTGATGCGCTCAGTTTTTTGGCGGCATGTTTAGATGAAATCGAGCGCGCTCAAACTTCACGTCATTCTGATGACGGTAGTCGTTTTGTGACCCTCATCATGACAAAGACACGGAGAAATGCGTATGATGCATATCGCGTCTTTTCCACGCGCATATTCATTATTTCCCATGCAAAAGACGTGATATGCGAACGGCCCCTTCGTTGTCTTTTTGAGTCAATTCCTCACGCGGCTGTTTCCAGCGTCTCATCATCGACTCATGAAGCTCTATTTCCTTCTCCAACAGCCGGATCAACTGGAGAGCAGCATCATATGCATTTCTCCGTGTCTTCGTCATGATGAGGGTCACAAAACGACTACCGTCATCAGAACGATGGGAAGTTTGAGCACGCTCGATTCAATCTAAACATGCCGCCAAAAAACTGACACGTCACAATGTTTTTTTGAATTAAAAAAATTTGAAAGCGGGAAAAATCCATAGATTAGCCGCGTCGTTGTTTAAGCCGCAAGGTTCAAAAAGTTGCGGCTTATAGTCCGGAAAATACGGTAGCTCTGAAAAATCATGTTGGTCCTCAGCGTTTCGGTTTTCCAGCTCAAATATCCAAACATTGTTAAATCAAGACGGGAGAAACACAATTCCTGAAGATCAGGGAATTAAGTTTGAGCTTAAAACAAGAACAAATATCAGGAGTCGGACAAATAAACTCGCTTTCATTCTCGGGATCTTTAGGGAAGCCTGTTTGTGACACAATTAAAAATAAAAAAGGACTCTCACAATCGGGAATTGACACTTCTTTTCTCAGAATTGAGAGAATTACGTTTTTTTTAAACAAGCTTCCGTAAATATTTGATCTTGTTTTAAGCACAAACACACACACACGTCTCAATATCCTCACACT
>CM074289.1:1071179-1083679 GCA_037194245.1 Opsariichthys bidens
TTATTTAGATATTATTGATATTATTTATTATTGTGTGAATTTCTGTAACATTCAGATAACGTTTTCACACCACACGATGTCTTTGGGATCGTGTTACATACAATTTTGTTGACGAATTAAAATAAATAATCTCTTACTTTTAAATAAATATTTATTTATTTAAACAATTTTTTCATTTATTTTTTGAGACATTACAGGTCAAATACTATAGGTTGTACTTGGAGTTAGTAAACTGTGATAAAGATTTATATTGAATTTCATTTTTAAATATTTATTTTTATATGCGTTTTATTTGTATTCATGCCCTATTTAGAAAGAAATTATTATAAATGTATTTTAAATATATAAACATATACATATGATTTTTAATTTACATTAAATAAAATAAAAAGAATATATATATATATATATATATATATATATATATATATATATATATATTTTTTTTTTTTTTTTTAAACTTCATTTTTATACATTTATTTTTTTATGTTTTTATATAAATAATCTTGCATACACATACATAAATATATATATACACATACAAACATACATACATACAGCTCTGGAAAAAATGAAGAGACCACTGCATATTTTTTGTTATTTTGACCAGTTGTTGCATTTGGCAAATAAATGCTCTAAATTACAATATTTTTATTTGGAATTTGGGAAAAATGTTAGTAATTTATAGAATAAAACAAAAATGTTAATTTTACCCAAACACATGCCTATAAACTGATCATTTTGCAGTGGTCTCTTAATTTTTTCCAGAGCTGTATATATTTATGTATATATATTTATGTATGTATATATATATAAAAATATAAAGTTAATATTTAAATATATTTAAATATATAAAAATTGATGTCACACATATTTAGGGTCAGATTTACGATTCACTAACAGCAAACCTCATTTTGGCATTTTAAAACTACTGGGTTATTTTCGCGGCCGACCTCATTGCATATGCATTTGTAGGAGTTTCCCTTTTATTTTTATATGCGTTTTATTTGTATTTATGCCCTATTTAGAAAGAAATTATTATAAATGTCTTTTAAATATATAAACATATACATATGATTTTTAATTTATATTAAATAAAATAACAATAATATATAAATATAGATTTTTATTTAACTTCATTTTTATAAATTTATTTTTTAAATGTTTTTATATAAATAATCTTACATACATATACATAAATATATATATATATACACATATATATACATACATATACACATGTATATATATATATATATATATATACATAAAAAGTTAATATTTAAATATATTTAAATATATAAAAATTGATGTCACACATATTTAGGGTCAGATTTACGATTCACTAACAGCAAACCTCATTTTGGCATTTTAAAACTGGGTTATTTTCGCGGCCGACCTCATTGCATATGCATTTGTAGGAGTTTCCCTTTCGGACGCAGTATTTATGGGAGGACAACAACGAAACGTGATTTTCCAAGGTTTGCACGATTATTTGCGCCACTCGTTTCAAGTGTTGATCAGTGGATGTAAGGGTTAAATCACAACTTCATCGGTGTGTTGTTGAGGCGTCTCACGAGCGTCTGACCTGATGACCATGTTGCAGTGAGCGCACATGGGCGTCCGTGTTCCCGCCGGGATGTGCTCGGCTCTCTGCACCAGCGAATCGTCCTGGTCGCTGGGGTGAGCTTGAGGCGCGGGCGGCCGGGTCCCCCCTTCGGAAGGCTGTTGCTGACCCGTCCCGACTGCGGCGCAGGTGCACCTGCTTTGGGAAGCCCTAATCAAAGAGAAAGAGATTTCAATCTGCGCGACCCCTCGCTGAACTTCACCCACAACAGCGTCTGTGTTACGGAAGACAAAACTGGTAATGAGATCGGCCGGGATTGTGCGCGGCCATGTAGCGTGACCAAAGGTGATGGAAACTTCTAGTTAAGATATATGAACTCTATCTCTTCTGAAGGGGTTCGTCGGACCATCTGCGGACGGGACATCCACACCGCGCCGCTGCAAAACAATGGATCGATTTACTCAGGCCGGGAAAAAAACCCTAAAAAAAACAGCATTCCCAGAACTGGAGGAGACACCTGGCAAAATAAGCGGCCGTCTCTGGGAGTGGAAGGACAAGCCTTCCCTTCTCAGAGAGGTCAGAGGTCAGGGAGGCGCGGTGGGCGGCACAGAGCGGCTCATTCAGACGGCGCTGGAATCAAAGCCGCTCCGGTCACGGAGCATGTGCCCACTCGATTTCCACGTAACGGAGGGAAAACGAGCCGACGGATCCGCGCGACGTGCACGAGAACATAGAAGCTAACAGTGAGAAGCAGCAGGTCAAAGGTCACAGGACCAGCAGTTGAGTCATCACGGATTTCTCCTGCGAGTCTCGTGGAAGAAACGTCACATCCTGAGACTGGAGCGAGATAAGATGAGCTCTTCCTGTCAGCGGAGGAAACGCTTCTGACGTTTCAATACATCCGTCCGTCAAACGCGTCTGTGGGAACTCAGGAGGAGCAGATGGTGAGGTCAACTACTGAGTGACCTTCAGCAGGTCAAAAGTATACCAAAAAAAAAAAAAAATTTTTTAATATATTTATATATATATATATATATATATATATAGTTATAAATTCATATTTATAAAAATATACTGTGTGTATATATATATATATATTAGAATGTTATAATTGTCAATTTATAGTAATAAATATATTACAAATGTATGTTTTAAAATGATAAAATTTAAGATTTTAAATGAATTATAAAGTTTAGAATATTAATAATATATTGTTTGAACATTTTAAACTTATATTTAAGAATACTGTAATGTATTATTTATATTAATACATAAAATAAATAAAAAAATAACTATTTTTAAAAAAATGTTTAGAATTAATTTATATTAAAATGTATTTATAATAATTTATCATTAAAAAAAATCTATATTATATATGACCAAATATCAAAACAAAAAGTTTAAAAAAATTAATAACATTATTATTAATAACTGACATTTTAAATATTAATATATTATAATTTGTTTTTAAAAGCGGCATTGTATGCATTTATTTTTATATATAAAATATACATTTATAAAAATATAGTGTATACATAATGTATTTAAGCTTATAATTAATTGATAATAATAATGTTTACTTTTATAATGAACAATTTATCATATTAAAAAAAATCTATAATATATTATACGACTAAATATAAAAAACTTTCAGTTATGATTCTACAATTAAAAAGTTCATAATACTTACAATTGATCGTTTAAACATTTTAAACTATTTTTTTTAATTACATATACAAAATACATATTTATAAAATGTGTATGTCTATAATTGATCATGTAATTATACTATTAGAAATGAACAAATATAAAGAGAAATATATTTAAATGTACAACTTAATTATTATTTAAAATGACGAAATCTATTATATATGTAAAGCACATATTTACTTTAAATAAAATTAAAAATTACAATACTTTATATTTCATATATGAAAAATTAAAAGAAAGAAATCACAAGCAGTTGTTGTGAAGGTCTGGAGTGATGCACACACACATATTTCGAGCTGCAGTTTAAGCAAAGACATCAGGACGCAGTTTGATTCAGAAATGAAGCCCATATGCTGCGAGACGGCCGGACGTCCTGTCCTTTTGCTCCCTCTCTTCTAATCGCGCAGCTGCCGAACGGCGCGTCCGTCTGGAATCAATCGCTGCGACCGGCTTTAATTGAAGAGATCCTCTCGTGATGAGTTCCTCTGCCACCCTGACCACTGACCCAAAGATCCCTGCGAACACGGAGCGCTCGGAATGAGCGGACGAGGAATCTGAAAGCGCTCGGCCGTCTCCGCGGGTCATGTGGTGCATGTGGCGGCGCTCCAGTCCGAAACATGCATTTATTACACAGAGATACCCGTGTTCCCCGTCAGCCGGGCCAGAAACGCCTGTCAGCAACCTGCTCTTAAGAGCCCAGAGAGGGGCATGATGGGTAAACACACAGATCACCTGATTCCCAGGTAAATATTTACCCTCCGACCCGCGGCGCTCCCAGAGGAGAGAGACACCAGCACCTCTGGTCAGCCTGCGCTCGAGAGAAACATGTGACTGTCATAATCGTCACTCCAGCTTTAGGAATAAAACAGCTCTCGTTTGTACCATCCAGAAACTCAAGCGTTCATGACCGACAGTGCAGTCTGCCACCTACAGGACGCTCGAGGAACTGACGCCTATTCGTTTAACGGTGCATTAAAACAAACGAAAAGCATTAAAAAAAAGCATTTATGGTCACTGAAAATAATATAAATGAATGAAGATATAAAATTCTAAATATTAATACACACAACGGAAGTATATAAATGGTGAAATTACACTGAATTGCAAATATATATGAATGTTTCAAATGATAATTAATCATTTTAAAAATTAAATTACGCTTATTTATTATCTATTTATACATAATACTTACTAAAAGTGAAACAAATAAAGCTATTAAAACTTAATGATAAAAAGCTAAAATTAAAACTGAAAATATAAAAAGTAAACATTCAAAATATTAATAAACACTTTTATAGTGTATTAATAATAATAGTGTTACACTGCATATAAAAATATTACATAATATAATAATGATTGTTATTTATATATATATATATATAAAAATTCATAAAAAATAGATATCTATACACAATATTTATTGTTTTATATTATATATATATACATAAAAAATCCATAAAAATAGATATCTATACACACATAATATAATATTTATTGTTTCATATATATCTAAAAAATTCATAAAAATAGATATCTATACACACATAATATAATATTTATTGTTTCATATATATCTAAAAAATTCATAAAAATAGATATCTATACACACAATATAATATTTATTGTTTTATATTATATATATATAAAATTCATAAAAATAGATATCTATACACAAATAATATAATTTTCAGTGTTATTTTGCAAACTAAAACCCTAATATTAAAAACTTAAACTAAATTAAATTTACTTTGGTAACACATTTACTAATATTAAAATGAAAACCGGATTTACAAAAATAAAAGCTAATTCAAAATATTAATAAATACTCTCAAATATTAATATTAATAAATACTAGATACAAATACAAAGAAAAACGTACTCTGTTTCTCAGTGTACTTTATGCTTAAGGTCCATTTTCCTGTAGAAACAGCTCTTGAAGGAATAAAGAAACACATTCCGGTCTATCTGAACATCTCACCTGCGGCGTTCCCAGAATGCCAGGTTTTGGCAGCAGGTGGAGGGACGCCGTTGCCCTGTCGAGGGGCTCCGGCGGGCGTTTTGGTCATGGTTTTGACTGAAGACGTGGCGTGAGAGCTGGGCTGAAGCTCCTCTGCGGCCTCGCTGGAGAGAAACACAAACACTTTCAGTGTTACAGACGACAAATCAAACACCTAAACACCAACGAAGCGAGTCGGAGAGCAGACGGAGTCTATAAAGCTCTCCAGGATTCATTTAAACGGCGTTTACAGCCACGAGTGGGTCAGAACCACCGAACACAACCTCACGTGTGACGGAAACGACAGCGAGCCGGCGGAGCGTGACCCGGTTCTGACTCCAAATACGAGCAGATTGATCAAACACCAGCGGCCCGTTGGCGCAGCGCTCCCAGATGGTTTGTTAATGAAGAAAACCGGTGCCAACAAAACAACGGAGACAACATGACCGGGTCACACCAGAAGAGTAAAATATAAATATATTTTGTGCTTAAAGAAAATAAATACATAATATATAATACATAATGTTTTATAAAACACATTAATTACTAGAAAAATTAATAAATTTATATATATATATTTTTTTTTTTAATAAAAACTATAAGTATATTATAAATTTATTTAATATACATATATAGTTATATATAGTTGTACTTGTTTGTTCACAAGGACATATATATTATTATTAATATATATTATTATTCGTCATAATATATTAGTTATATAGTATATTTAATATATTATTCGTAATATAATATTATGAATACATTCATCATTATTTTTATTTTTTTTCGGTAAATATCTTATTTATTTATATATATTATTTTTCTGTTTTAATTGTAGTTTCAGTCATTTTTTTATGTGCTTTTATAATTTTTATTAGGTTATAATAGCGTTATTTGCACATTTTAGTAATATAATTATAAACAAAATTGTTGATAATTTTATTAAATAATTTTAAAAGACTGAAGTCTAATTGGTAATATTATTTTTGTTTAATAAGTAATATTTAACAATATTTTTAGTTGTATTATTTTTGACTAATACTCAAATATAATAATTAAATTGTAAAATGTTTATACATCATGGTAGCACTTACTATACAGTCCTTAATATAGTATATGCCGATTTAAATAAAATATATTACAGAATTTGTTTTGAGAATAATAATAATAATAATAATAATAATAATAATAATGTAATAAAAAATAATTATAATTAAATAATTGTAATGAAAATGCAAAAACTATTATTGTTCCAGAAAACAGTCCTTATTTTATCAGTTGTTTTTTAGTCCAAAACATGACTTCAGATTTACTGTACATCACGGGATCTCTCAAAATACCATGGTTTTACCATCCATGTGTTCGCCGAGTTCAGTGTGCGGGTCAGAGGTCACACAGGACACGTGCAGTGACCAGCTGGAAACACAGCAGGTGAGCGTCGACTCGCAGCAAAATTCATTTCATCCACCGAGAGCAAACATACGGCCTTAAATTAATTAAACCTCTAATCTTTATTGATCGCCTCATGAGTCGATTTACAACCAAAACACAGACACGAGTCTGATAAAGACAAACATCATGTTCAGGTTCCATCACGAAACCGATTCATTTTACTCTCAGGATTCTTTGACGAATAGAATGTTCATTTATTTGAGATCGAATCGTTTGTAACATTATAAGTAAATAAGAAAATTGAATAAAAATAAAACATTTAAATAAAAATAAATAAATATGAATAAATAATCAAATAAAATATAATAAAAATCATTTAAAAAATTATTAAAATATATTTTTAAATCAAAGAAATATTGGCCAAAACGTTTGGCTTCAGTGAGATTATTTTAAAAATGAATAGAACGTTCATTTCTTTGAAATAGTAACATTATAAAGTGTCACATTTGATCAATTTAAATGTAGCACTGCAGAATGAAAGCAATTGTTTATTATTATGATTTTTTAAATCTTACTTTTCAAAAGTAGTACTATTTCACTGTTTCCACACAAATATGAACATAAATGTTTCTTGAGCATCAAATCATCATATCAGAATGATTTCTGTAGGATCATGTGACACTGAAGACTGGAGTAATTCAGCTTTGATCACAGGATATAAATTATATTTGACTAAATATTCACATAGAAAACAGATATTTTAAATTATAATATATTTAACTATTTTTACTGTATATTTTTCCAAACCTTTGACTGGCACATTGTGTTAAAAGTGTCATCACATCACCAGAAGCTCTGATTGATTAAAGCTATGCAGTGCTGCCACCTAATGTCCACCATCAGAACTGCGTCAGTCTCCTGTGGCGAATGCATTAAAGAGAATAGTCGCATTAATATATAATCACCCCTCAGGTTTCTCTGCTGCTCAGATCTGTATGTGAAACACTTCATTTTCTTCTCTGTGTGTCAATTACTGTCGAGAGCTCTTCGACTCCCGAGGACAAATGTGACGATTACAAATGACTCGAGAGTGAAATCATACGTATAAAGAACGGGCTCTATAAAGGGACTGTGTGACGTAGAGTCGAGTGTCTGTTGTCTCACGTTCGTCACAAATAACTGATCAACCGCTCAGATTCATTACTGCAGTTTTCTATTAGCAATAGACATATAAATACTTGAACCGGGAAAAAAAAAAAAAAAATGGAAAAATGGCCAAGAGTACGTCTTAATAACATCTGCAATAAAAACTAAGCAGTAACAGCCAGTATTTCTCAGGATGAGCCAGTAAATATAAAAAAAAATATTTAATATAATAAAAATAAATCGATTAATAAATAAAGATTAAATGAAAAAATAACACATATATTTTTTATAATAAAAAAGAAAAATAAAGCATTATATATAATATTATTTGTATTATTTTTATAATAAAAAATAAAGCATTTTTTATATATATAATATTATTTTATAATAAAAATAAAAAAGCATTTTTTAAATATATAATATATAAATATATATATATATACAAATAAATAAAAAAAAATATATATATATATATATATATATATATAGGGCAAAACCTTTGGAATCACTAAGATTATTTTAATGTTTTTGAAAGAAGTCTTTTCTGCTCACTGCTTATTTGATCAAAAATAGTGAAATATTATTACAATGTAAATCAGCTGTTTTCTATGTGAATATATAGTACAGTGTAATTTATTCCTGAATTTTCAGCATCATTACTCCAGTCTTCAGAGTCACATGATCCTTCAGAAATCATTCTGACATGACGATTTGATGTTTGCTCAACAAACATTTATGATTATTATCAATGTTCATATTTGTGTGGAAACCATCATAAATGTTATTTTTCAGGATTCTTTGATGAACAGAAAGTGTAAAAGAACAATATTTATTATCTGATCAGTTTGACGAACAAAGGCACGAAAAAAATCTTACTGAAAGTTTCCAAAGTCCCAAAGTTTTGAACAGTAGAGTATATAAATGTTTCCCGAAAACACACGTGCTATTGGAACCTTTGAGAATCGAAGTGTTGTCGACAGTTTCATCACTCAAAACTAAACACGGTTCCAGCAGACAGAGTTCAAGAAGAAAGGAAAAGAAATCAGAGAAAAGAGGACACAACAGAAGCAGGAAGACGAAAGCTTTATTCAGAGTATCAGAGCGATGAAAGAAGTACAGACGTCAGAGGAACAGCAGGAACATACAGAGAGAAACGGGAGATTGATCTGCTGGATTTAGGATGGCGGGTTTCGGGGAACATCAGACGGATCTACTACACGTTAAGCGTTCGGGCCGAGACCTCGTGATGCCAGTCTCTCAGCTTGTTGTACTGAGGCCGGACCAGCTCTGGGTCCACTTTAGTCACCCTGACGGTCAGACGACACACAGAGAGAGAAGGACAGAGAGAAACATTACAGCAACAAACGCTGTTGGATCAGTGTGTCGTCACTTCCAAATGATACACAAAATAAATATTATGTAGTAAATATTCAAGTATAAATATTGTGTATATATAAATATAAAAGTAAATATTGTGTAGCAATTTTTGTGTATATATATACATATATATATATATATATATATATATATAAAATTTGTCTATATATATGTATCATAAACAATATTATAAATATATAAATATATAGTTTTATTATAGTTTATTATTGTTATACTCATATTCACATAATGCATCAGTTTATTTTTAATAACATTTATAAATACTATTAAAAATAATAATAATACTATTATTATTATTAATAATACTACAAAATAAAAATGATCTTTGTAATACATTATATCTTTATAATAATATTTATAAATATTATACATATATACATATATATATATATATATATATATATATATAGAAAAATACTATAAAATAATATTTATTAATAAAATACATGGGCATATATTGCCATAATATATAATACACAATGCATAATTGTATTATTTCATAATATATAATTAATAAATATTAATTTGTATATGACTGATAAACAATTATGATACACCGTTGATTATATTTATAAATATTATTGTTAAAAGTATAATATTCATGCAATAATACATATTAATAATAAGAAAATAATACTATTATTTATAAATTAGTAATACTAATAATATATGAATAATAACAACAACAATAATATTTATAAATGTCTATTAATACATAACGCATACTTGTATGGTTTAATTATATAATTTATAAATACAATACATTATAATATACTATATTATATTTATAAATGTCTTTATAAAAAAATCATGTAATCCATTAATAATTTATAAATAAAACAATTATAATGCACTAAAATATTATAATAATTATAAATATATATTATATATATAAAATATATTAAAATATTTATACACTTAATATAAATGTTATATATTATAATTTATTGCAAATTTATTGTATATATGTTTATAATTAATATACTATAATAATTTATATTTTTTTACATTACAGTACTTTGTATTTCATCAGTATGTCATGGATGTAGGCAGCTCACTAGATTCTGAAACAGCCCTGATTACCCACAATCCCCTTTCATGCCTTCATGACGGAAGATTGTGGGTAATCAGAGGAGCATCAGACGTGATGAGAGCGAGAGGAAACAGAAGATCTGAACTCACTTCTTTCCGGGCCGGTTCTCCTGAGCTTGATCTGGACCACAGAAGAAAGAGACACTTAATCACAGCGCTTAAGCCTTTCGACGCGTACGGGAGAGCGTGCGGCGGTTCCTACCGTTCTCTGTGCCGGTGATCTGCGCCAGGATCCTGAAGGAGCGCGACTGGGACGTGCCGGTGCGCGGGTGCCAGTCCTCCGTGTCCTCCATCAGACGCTTCTTACTGGAGTCGTTGGCCGGAGAAGCGTGGTTCAGCTCCGGCTCCAGGACGGGCTTCCGGGCCGTTCTGACACACACAGACACACGTGAGATCACTAAACATCCACGACAACAACTGCTGTGTATGAAACACCGGTCACATGCGTTTACCTGGGAGGAGTCTTTCTACAGGAAACAGAAATCAAGAGAATCAGAGAGAGAGACAGAAATCACCCCATAATTCATATCAAAGCTGTTTCTACTTACTTAAGAATACTCTGAGGTCCACTATGGAAATAAAAAGACCAGAAAATATTATTATTATACTTTAATTTTATTTATTGATTGATTGTATTTATTATTATTATTATTAGTGCAAATGAGCAAGTTAATTTAAATTCTGCATGCAAATGTAATTGAAAATGTGTCCTGTAACTACAAAATATCTTTAAGTATTGAACTGAATTTGAAAAGCACATCACTAACCAGTGTGACTTTAGTAACATTGAGACATTAGTATATTTAGTATATAGTACATTTTTTTAAATTATTATTTATTTATTTATATTTTATTTTTATATCGTTAATATTTCTATTTTAATATTTTGAATTTGTTTTTATTTATTTATATTTTGAATTATATTTATTTAAATATTTATTTATATATTATATTTATAATTATATTTTATAATTATTTTGAATATACATATATATATATAAAAATAAATCTCATTGCAAGTAACAAAAAATGTTTATGATTTTAGTTGTTAGTAACTGAATCGTGGCAACAAATGGAACTGAAAAACATTTTAAAAATTTTAAATAATCAAATAATCTCGTTTAAAATTTGCTTAAAAATAAATTAAACCTTTCAAAACAAATTAATATATTTAAAAATTAACACGGCTTCAACAGATGCGTTTAATAATTCATATATTCATAAATATATTTGCATTTTTAATATTATAATTAAAATTAATAATATTATTAACCCCATAAGATAATAATTATACATTTATATTATAATTATAATACATACACATATTTTGTTAAAATAGGGAATGCATCATTTTAGCATTTAATAAATAACACAATTTATATTTATAAATATTAATAAAAATAATATTAATAATACTATTAAATTATTATACATATTTTGTTATATAAAAGACAATGCATAATTATTTAAAAATGTAGTCAGCATTTATAAATAATACATATTTATAATATTTATAAATATACACAGTACATTATTATTATGATCACATATTTATACATTATAATTTCTTAAAATAAACCTTTCAAATTATCATCATCATTTTATTTTTAAAATTAATTTTAATTGGACTAACAGTACTAACGAACAGCACTAGATGGCTCCACCGTCTCACTGTTCTACATGTTGCCGGTGTTTCTGATAAAGCCGTCCCTCGCTCTCATCTCTAACAATGTGTGGAGGTGAACGTGTCTGCCGCTATTAATACGGCACATGATGACTGACAGCAGCACATGATGACGGCAAAAACCCCTCTGACTCGACAGAAAGCGTCAGAGAGGATCGTGAGGGTTAGACATGGTGAAAGAACAGATAACAACAGCAGCTAGAGCACTAACTTTGTCATGAGCTCCTCCTGTGGAGAGAGAGAGAGAGAGAGAGAGATCTGAAGCGTGTGTCTGAGAGGGAACGATCACCATCACACCTCATGCAGAAACTCACACGAGCACAAACACAAGAGCATCAGTTACCTTGAAGTATGATTCAGGTCTCTCCACATGAACATGCCGCGGGTTACTAACACTGAACCAGAGTACAATGAACTGACTGAGGCTCACTCATGAGGCACTTTGGATAAAAACGTTAAAAAAAAATTGAAAAAAATTATATATATATAATAAAATAAATCTAAACAAAAAA